>JACEIK010018458.1:0-10694 GCA_018107945.1 Datura stramonium | reverse complement strand
CCAGGATATGGATTTCCCTTGGATAGTATTGTACGCCCAGCAGATGGAGGCGACACATAAAAGAGAGAGAGAGAGAGGCCAAAAGGGTCAAGACCGATGACTAAAGATTCTCTCAGCCAAGGTCGGGTGGTAGGCACCGAAAGCAGATCCACCAGAGATCTTCAGCACCAACATCTTCAGTGTTGAGTGTGCAATCCAGGCCTAGGCACAATCATAGGGGGCCAACATCAGGCCCTAGGGGTCATAGCAGCAGACCCATAGATTCTAGCATCCCGACTTACCACAGATGTGTTCGGGGACACACGGGCTAGTTCTTCGCAGGTACAGGTGTCTGTTTTGGGTGTGGGAAGCCCAGACACATAATCATAGATTTCCCGACAGTGAGACATGACCATGATGGGGTTGAGGCCTAGCTTCTAGTTCAGCAACCCCACCCCCACTCGTAGCACATCAGGGGGCATCTACCAGAATAGTTGGCAGTCAACGCCAAAATAGATTCTATGCACTAGTATCCCTCCAGGAGCAGGAGGTCTCCCCGGATGTGGTCAGTGGTATGTTATGAATTTTCCATCACTATATATATGCTTTGTTAGATCCGGGGGCTACTTTGTCTTTTGTGACACCTTATGTGGTCAGTAGCTTCGGAGTTAGTCCCAAAGACTTGTCAGAACCCTTTTCAGTCTCTACTCTAGTAGGTGATTCAGTTATAGCTAGACGAGTGTCTAGAGGTTGCCCAGTCTCAGTCCTTTAGAAAGTCAGCTCAGCAGATTTGACAGAGTTAGCCATGATCGATTTTTACGTTATCCTCGACATGGATTGGCTATTTGCATGTTATGCCTTAGTAAATTGTAGAACCCGGGAAGTAGAGTTCATATTTCTGGGTGAGCTAGTCTTAGAATGGAAGAGTAGTTCAGTTGTGCCTGTAGGTCGTTTCATTTCCTACCTTAAGGTCAGAAAGACGATTTCTAAGGGTTGTGTGAACAATCTAGTTAGATTGAAGGATGCGATGTCCGAGACCCCGACTATCAAGTCTATCCTAGTAGTATGTGAGTATCCAAAGGACTTTCCTGATGATCTACCGGGAATCCCTCCCGAGCGGGAGATTGATATTGATATTGACCTTCTTCTCGATACTCAACCTATATCTATTCCTCCCTACCGAATGGCTACAGTCGAGTTAAAGAATTCGAAGAGCAGTTGAAGGACCTGTTAGATCGAGCAAGTCCTCATGGGGTGCACCAATTCTCTTTGTCCGAAAGAAAAATGGTTCTCTTCGTATATGTATTGACTATCAGCAATTGAACAAAGTCACCATCGAGAACAGGTATTCTTTTCCTAGGATTGACAATTTAATTGACCAGCTTTAGGGTGCCAAGTGCTTTTCAAAGATAGATCTCAGATCCGGGTACCATCAGCTCAAAGTTCGAGAGAGAGATATCCCGAAGACAACGTTTAGGATGCGGTATGGTCATTATGAGTTTGTAGTTATGTCTTTTGGACTAACAAATGCTCCTGTAGCTTTTATGGAATTTATGAACATGGTGTTCAAGCCATTCTTGGATATGTTCGTGATTGTGTTCATTGATGAAATCCTGATATACTCTTGGAGCGAGGAGGAGCATGTCTCTCATTTGAGAGTAGTGTAGTAGAATCTCAAGGACCGCAAATTATGTGTCAAATTCAGGAATTTCTAGTTTTGGTTGAACTCAATGGTGTTTTTGGGCCATGTGGTATCAATCGAAGGCATAAAGGCGGACTCTCAAAAGAAAGAAGCAGTGAAGAATTTGCCTAGACTGGTGAATCCTTCGGATATTCGGAGCTTCTTGGGTTTAGTTGGCTACTATCGAAGATTCTTGGAATGCTTTTCATCTATTACAACACCCTTGACAAAATACACCCAGAAGAAGGTGAAATTCCAATGGTCGGAGGCTTGTGAGAAGAGCTTCCAAGATTAGAGACTCGACTTACTTCAGCACCGGTGTTGACCCTACTCGAGGGTACAAATGGGTTCGTGGTGTATTGTGATGCTTCTAGGAACAGATTTGGGTGTGTGTTGATGAATCATGGGAAGCTTATAGCATATGCTTCCAAACAGCTAAAAGTTCATGAAAAGAATTACCCGACCCATGACCTTGAATTGGCCACGATGGTATTTCCATTTAAGATATGGAGACATTATTTGTATGGGGTGAATGTGGATGTGTTTACGAACCATAAGAGTATACAATATGTGATTACCCAAAAGGATCTCAATCTTCGGCAAAGGAGGTGGTTGGAGCTACTAAAAGACTATGATATGAAGGTCTTTTACCATCTGCATAAGGCCAATGTGGTGGCAGACGCACTTAGTAGACTCTCTATTGAGAGTGTGTCCCATGTGGATGAGGGAAAGAAGGAACTAGTGAAGTATGTGCACCGACTCGCAAGGTTGGGAGTTCGGTTGTTTGACTCAACTGATGGCGGTGTTATTGTTCTAAACGGATCAGAATCGTCTTTGATGACTGAGGTAAAATCTAGCTAAGATGAGGACCTGATTTTGGTAAAGGTAAAGGAAGAGGTCTTCTCCAAAGGGGGAGATCATGTGCTTCGATACTAAGGTCACTTATGTGTTCTGGATGTGGAAGATTTGAGGAGCCGTGACTTACGGGAAGTCTATTGGTGGAATGGCATGAAGAAGGACATTGTCGAATTTGTAGTTAAATGTCCAAACTATCAGCAAGTGAAGGTCAAGCCGCACAGACCGAGAGGTTTGCTTCAAGATATCAGTATTCCTACTTGGAAATTGGAAGAAATCAACATGGACTTCATCACAAGGTTTCCTTGTACTCCTCGACAATATGACTCCATTTGGGTTGTGGTGGATAGGTTGACCAAGACCGCTTATTTTCTATCGGTCAAAACAACGAATTCGGTAGAGGATTATGCCAAACTATATATCCGGGAGCTAGTTCAATTGTATGGAGTTCCCTTGTCCATCATATCAGATCCCCAGTTTACCACTCAGTTTTTGGAGGTCGTTTCTAAAATGACTATGAACTCAGGTTAAGCTTAGCATAGCATTTCACCTGTAAACGGATGGTCAAGCGGAGTAGACAATTCAGAATCTCGAGGACATGTTGAGAGCATGTGTGATTAACTTCAAAGGTAGTTGGGATGATCATTTTGTAACTTATCGAGTTTGCATACAATTACAACTACCATTCCAGTATTCAGATGGCTACATTCGAGGCTCTCTATGGGCGGAGATGTAGATCGCCTATTGGCTAGTTTGAAGTTGGTGAAGCGGCGATGATAGGAACAAATTCAGTCCATGAGGCTACAGAGAAGGTTCAGGTCATACGGGATAGGTTGAAAATAACTCAAAGTTGTCAAAAGTCGTATGCCGATGTGAGAAGGAAGGAGCTTGAGTTCAAAGGGGATGATTGGGTGTTTTTGAAGGTGATGCGGTTTGCAAAGAAAGGCAAACTCAACCCTCGTTATATTGGCCCCTACCAGATTGTGAAATGGGTTGGCAAGGTGGCATATCAATTGGAGTTACCCTCAGAATTTGCTTCCTTGCATCCTATATTCCATGTATCGCTCTTAAAGAAGTGTTTCGATGATCCAATTTTGTTCTAGTGGACAGTGTTGGTGTGAAGGATAGCCTTATTTATGAGGAGGTTCTGGTGGAACTGTTTGATCATCATGTTATAAGGCTAAGGAACAAGCAAATAGATTAAGTGAAAGTTTTATGGAGGAATCAGCATGTTGAGGGAGCTATGTGGGAAGCCAAAGAGGATATGATGGCTAAATACCCACTTTTATTCTCTACAGGCTCAATTCCATCTTGAAGTATCAGTTTTGACCTAAACTCTATTTAGTTTTCATGTTCAGTTCATGTGTTTAAGTTTCTTTTATTTATATGGATGTATGTATGAATCGTGAATTTAGTCCAGCTATATAGTTTAAATCGGAGATAGTCGTTCCGTCAGTTGTCGGCTTAAATGATCAGTATTTGAATATGATCTCAATCAATAACACTGAATAAATCAACAAGATAATCATAGTGGAAGTCTAGATTTAACTTAACATCAAAAAACACAAGCTGAAGTTGAATACATCCATATGTCTGAAAAGCCTCTAAATATAATGAGTTGATAGGACAAGACCCCAACTAACTCGACCAAACTAAAACTGAAAATACATAGAGAAAGTCTGAAAAACTCTAGTCCTTAGGGGATGAAGACTCACCAACAACGTAAGATGCTAGCTCTAGAAACTGACTATGAACGGGGCGGAGCCAGAGAGTCGGGTCCTGTATCATGAAACAATACAACATAGAGTATGCGGTTAGTACATGGAATGTACAGAGTATGTAAGGTACGTAAAACTGCTTAAGTAAAATCATTTAAAGACATGCATAATGTAAACATAACAATAAGAATCTGAGAGTAGGGCTTGCATGCATTCTTTCTAAAATCATGATCTCATCATAACATAATCATAACATCATAATTGTATCGATTAACTCAAAGCTGAAATTTGATAGTCATGAGTAAAATTTGAACATTGAGTCAAACCTTCTTTAGAACATGTATAGATATATTAATCTCATTAATGATGAACATGCATAACTGAAATCATGAGGAACAATGGGAGACTCGTCTTTTAACCGACATAACACGATAGAGCTTACGTGGTCCCAACTATCACACTCAAGTGGGTAGAGCCATCCAAAGTCTTGCCAAGGCTAGGAACGATACCTGACTCAAAGATGAAGTTTGATAGTCATGAGTAAAACTGTACATTGAGTTAAACTTGCTTTAGAACATATATAGATGTATAAATCCTACCATACTCTACATATAATGGTGAGGACGAACTGTTATGCCTCTACTAATAGTACTAATACTCCTAGCAGATTGACCGAAGACTAAGAGAATACTAAGAATAATATTAGGGAGCTAAATGAGGTGGTTTGGATGATCTGATTCCCCTAACACCCTTGCTCCCAGATTGAGCTACACCGAGTACCCTTGACATTTGAGATCTCTTGTGCTCTTTCTAGACCTATCCTCCAGATAATGCACTTCCTGGCATATAACAATGTCCAAGACATCTCGATAAAAAAGATCTCCACACCTAAGCAGCAAAGAGGCATAACGGCACTGCGAAACCATTCGCAAGCCTCTTAACTCGCTCCTCATTAGAAGTTAGTATGTTAGTAGCATAATGGCATAACTTGGTGAACTTGGCATCATACTGTGATACTAACATATTTCCCAGAAGGAGTTTCTCAAACTAATGGCATATAGAATCATGCTAGCTACGAGGGGGAAATTTGTCCATGAACACTTCCACAAACTAGACCAAGTGAGTGGTGTAAATTAGCACACCTAGTACAAATGAAAGTACTCCACCATGACTCTGCCAACCCATAAAAGAGAAACATTGTGAAGTCGATCCCATGAATGTATAATAATATAACACCCCGGATAATTTGAGCAATAAATTCATAATTTTGAGGTAGAACTAAGAGTAATTAATAGGCTAATAAGGAAGTGTTATGAGTTATTTGAGTAATTCTATGATCGTATTTAAGATTGGACATCGATCAAGTTGTGGAATAAAATTCGACAAAAGTTATCACAAATTTCCTTCTTACGATTTTCTGAGATTTAGGTCAAAAGTCTTAAGGATTTTCTCTAATTATATAAGGATTTACGGGGCCTATGACCTATCAAATGGAAGTTCTATGAGTTAAGTTTCCAGTACATTAAACCATTCTCCAATCCGGCTTCGGAGTAGAGAGATATTAGTATTTTGGTAAGACTGCAAAAGAAGGCATGTCATAAGCAGGTTAAGGTGGTGGAGGACTATTTAAGTCCCTTGGTCGGTGGCTTGGATCATTATCCAAATTTCTGAAAAGACGCTCATCTAAAACTCTCTCTCAAGCTTCCCTTACATGTTCTTGATGGTTTTGGGTATGGAAGCCATGGTTCAACATGGTTCTTGATGCCGGGAAGTCAGGAGCATTGTGAAGCTTGCATTTTGGTGTCTTTCTTGGGTGTTGTGGTGGTTTTTTCATGTGTACAAGATGGGTAAGAATTATTTCCCATATGTTTCTATACTTTTATTCTGGTTATTGACTTGGTAGCATCGTTAGAGCTTCGAGTGAAGTTTCTGTAATTATATCCATAGAAATCTTGTCCTTCAAGTCGTGTTTGCGTTGTCTTCTTGTTGAATTCTTGTAGCTATGCTTTTGGTGGATGTTCGTGGTGAGTAATTGGTAATATTCCTTTCTTTCTTGATTCTTAGTATTTTTAGGTTGATTAACAAGTTGTTGATGTTATTAGGTTGTTATCTTAAATTTTCTGCAGCCGATTTCTTTGAAAGTTAGCCAAATAAGTGTTGTCTTGTGTTGTTTCTTTGTTGGGTTTGTGGGATGTATTTTTGGAAGAATCTTGGACTTCCTTTAGGCAGTAGGTTCATGGTGTTGAAGGATCGAGTTTTTCCATGCTTGAAGCTAAGGTATGTTAGGCTTTTTCCTCCCTTTGTCAGCATGAATTCCATAGCCGTTGTCGTCGGTATTGACGTGTGTGTTGGCTATTTCGTGAAGTTTTGTGTTATATTTTTATTTGACTGTGTGTGTTGTTTATATGATGTAATTTCAGGTATAAGGTACAATTTTGGTTGATGCTCGAGCTTGAGTGCGGGGAATCGTAGTCATGGCAAATTATTAGACTCGTGTCGAGAGACCGTGTGTGAGGCGTGTGTTTCTTATATCAATTTATGGGCTTCTTTTGTAATTAATATTAAGTGATTATATTGAAAAATGAATGAGGGTATACAGTGGTCAAGGTCCAAGGTTGTGATGATCTTTTATTATACTAGAGTCGGCGATCGTGTCGGCCGTGTCGATGGCACGTTGATGACCATGGCGATGCTTAGGTTGGCTGTGTTATGTCCCATGTTGTTAGTGGTGAGCAGAGAGTCTTGTGGAATGCTTTTAAACTTTTAAATAGACTAGTTAGGATGGTTATCCTTAGCTCAATTAGTGGCTCATCAGTGGAAGGCTAGATGTGCGAGAATAGTACTATGTTGTTATAGTCGGTTGGTGGGGTTTGAGAGCCAGTTATAGGCTATTTGAACATGTATTGTTGTTTTTTTTATTGTGGAAGTTGTGATTGTGTGATTTTGTGTGTTTTTGTTGACATAGGATTTGTGGATACCCAATGCTGAGAGTAGATCCGGCTGCAGGGTTGAGTCCAAGGGGTAGAACAATTGGCCTATGGTTGAGTTGAGTTTGCCTCCCATAGGGCTTTTTGGAGGAATGCAAGACCTATGGAGAGGTATATTCCTCCATAGCCCAATATATTTCTATTTGGAGCCTTCCTGGGATCATGATTAGCTCTCCCAAATAGATGGAGCTTTGCTAACTATGCACAGTTGAGAGACAGTCCAGCAGTGTTGATTGACTGGTGTTCACTTTTAATTTTTTGGCATTATATTGTGATAGCTTCATGTGTTTTCTTTTATCTAATAGCAGTGGATGCTAGATGTTGGCTGGTGTTTGCTGAGGTCGTTGAAAGGTCTAGAGGTGATGACAGGTGAGCTATGTCGGCTAGGTGTTGTGCAATGTTGTTTAATTGTTGTACTTCTCGGGCTTATGGGGGCCAGCTATGTTATGTTTTTATGTTTGCTTGTACTTGCCAAGATTATGGGGGCTAAGTAGGTTTTATATGTTTACTTAAGTTTAGTATCTCCTCCTGTGATATTTGGTATCTCTTTTGTTCTCTAATCTGAGTCTCATAGTTATTTCTGCCTTTCATGCTCGGTACATTTTTGTACGGATGCCATAGCCAGAGGGCTGCTTTCGTGCTTGCAGGTGATGGTGGCTGGTAGATTGAGTTCTTAGGTGCTGAGTGGAGTTCCAGCTGAGTTGGTGCTATTACCACCCCAACATAGGTCCGGATCGAGACAAGGGACAAAAAATCCCAAGAGGATCCAAGTTGATCCATGGCATGAAAATAACATCTAAGATCAACATTTTAAATGTGGAAAACTAACATATAACATAGCGGAAGTCTGAAAATCTGATAACATCGAATAACTTAATACATAACACATGTTTAAAGCTGATACATTCTATGTCTGATAAGCCTCTACTACTGATAAGTTGATGGGAAAAGACCCCTACTAACTCATTAAAGTATAAAACTAAAAATACTGAATATAATTGATAAGAAGGACCCTCGAAAGATGAGGACTCACCAACTCTGATCGGGAGATGCTAACATTGAAGATTGGCTATCGGCGGGACTGGGCCTGATTGTCTGAGCCTATATCATGAAATTATATGGCATAGAGTATGGGGTTAGTAGGTGAAATATACCGAGTATGCAAGGTAAGTAAGACCGCTAAGTAAATAAAATCAAAGATCATGCATATCATAAAACATTTCATCATGAGAGTCCGACAGTAGGGCTTGCATGCTATTAACTGAAAACATGACTTAAACATAACTAATTATCATAACTAAATTGAATGACCCAAAGCTGAAACTGATTATTCATAAGTAAAACTAAACATTAGGTCAGACATGCTGAATACATATTATCATGACTGATGAATATGCATAACTGAAAACATGAGGAATAATGGGAGACTCGTCATATAACCAACATTACCGCGATAGAGCTTACGTGATTTCGACTACTACACATAAGTGGGAAGAGTCGTCCAAAGCCTTGCCAGGACTAAGGACACTACCATGATATCGATATCAAGATCAAGGCCTCTTGGGAGAAGGGAAAGCTCACAAGGAGGTCCCAAAGTATATATGTAAACCTACATTGACGCGTAGTTCTGAGGCACAGGGTTGACTGACCCTTAGCCTACTCGGTGATAGAAACTACTAATGTGTCATGATTTTTACGGAACATTCGACACTTAAAACAAAGAAACTATGCACATTTTAGGTATGTTTATGTAGATATGATGCGTTTATGTTAAATATTGCAGGAAAACAGGTCCGGAATGGGAAATGGGCAAAGTAAGGAAAAAAATGGATAAAAGTGCATGCTGCTACCCAGGTCACGAGTCATTGTCCCATAGCACAACTCGTTCCTGGAGTCATGGAGAAGAGCAGGAATTTTTAAAGAGGATCCAATGTACCTCACGAGTTGAAGGCATGACTCGTTACATCTGGTAATGAGTCGCTATGACAGTCGTGGAGACTGGGAGGAGAAATTCTGAAGAAGTTCCTAGTGAAGACAACGAGATACATAACGAGTCGACAGGTGAAGTGACGACTCGTCATCAGACACTGTGGGCATCCGTCAAGTGCACTGGAGGATTTTGTGAGCAAAGGCCACGAGAGACCTAACGATTCGTGCCCAGGCTTAACGAGTCGTTACGTGACCCATCACCAGGACTGGTTAAGCTCATGAGAACGAGTCAAAATCATAGGCCATGACTCGTTGGGAGACCCAACGAGTCGTTACTTTGCCTGTTACCCCTGCCGACCTGAAATGCGATTTTAGTTAGGATAAGATTTGTTTAGAACTACAAATACAATATTTAGGTTTACTTTTCTAACACACTTTATTTTACTATCTTTCACGTAAATTTTGGTGTTGTGAACCAGCATTCTTGGTTCAAGAAATAAAGTTTGTAATTTTGTTCTTGATTTTGGGAATCGAACGACATTGAAGTTTTGTTCATTGGTTTTCGTGTTTTATTCGATTCACGTGGTTTTATTCTACGAACTTTGTAAGTTACAACAATGATTTATTCTATATTTTTTAATTGTGATTATTCAAATATTAGTAGCTAAACCCATAACTAGGGTTGTGGGAACCATGATGAATTAACACACATAGGTAAAACACTTAGTGATTCTTGAATGGGGTTTAATACATGTATTGTTTTTTCCTTCATTTTGATTATTTCCTAACGGGTACAAATGTTGGAACATGCCTTATTCTTACTTACCGGATCAAGTGGGTAGTGAATGGGAAAAGAGATTAACAACAGAGATTTGAGGCTATCAACCCTCATCTAATAGCTTCAACTTGTCCTGGAATAGCTAATCTGATATTGAGGGTAAGGATTAATTAAGCATACACCCATATACGGACCAAGTTGCGAGGTGATAATCGTCTAGATAGGGGACCAACCATTTAGGTGAACTTTACTTACCAATATTTAATGCTAAACACCGAAATAGATCACTAGTGTAAAAGTCTTGTGGTTATGAAGTCATGGGGAACACAATCCTAGTAACTTGTTGATTGAATACAAAACGAAATTGATTTAAACATTTACTACTCTTTACTCTTGTTTATTATTTTGTTCTTCTATTCTTTCAACCCAGGAAATAAGTCAGCTGATCCTGAGCATAATTGCATGCCCAAGTGCTACATTATAACTCGAATTAGTCTTGTTTATCTAATTATTTATATACATTTTCATGTGATTTTATATAAATGTGAATATATGTACTAACAAACATGATTAGACATTGTTTTTGTAGGTTTAAAATGAATTTTAGGAACTAATCTATGAGTTGGTGAAGTAGAGGAATGAAGTCGGAAGCGAATTAAAAAAGTCAGCAAGGAACCATGCCTTGGCAAGGCTGGCTGCGCCAGGCAGCGTGCCACGCTGTGTGTGTGCCGCGCCCAGCGCCGTGCCACGCCAACGCCAAGCGCGAG
>JACEIK010018457.1:0-10695 GCA_018107945.1 Datura stramonium | reverse complement strand
ATATGTGTGTGTGTGTGTGAGAGAGAGAGAGAGAGAGAGAGAGAGTGTTGGGGACTTCATTTGCAGTGAGGGTACATGGTTTGTGTTGTGTTCTGCCATTTGTCTGTGTGATTGACATTGGTGATAGCTCAATTCTCTACTAATAGTTAGATACCATATCTTGATCCCTGTATGTCATAATTTGTAGTTACATGTGTGCATGGTTGACTTGGTTTGAATGAAAAAAAGGGTCAATAGCTGATTGTGGTTCATAGTGCAAATTTTGTTGTGTTAGTTGTAGGTAGGTATTCTAAGTTCACTTTTTAGTTAAGCACCATTTTTAGTTTTCTTTTCTTTTCCTGAGGACATACAAAAGTCTTAAGTTAAGGGTGTTGATGTGTTGTGGGTTTACAACACTTTCAACGCTTAAAACTAACAAAATAAGCATGGACTTAGGTGTGTTTATATGGATATGATGCACTTTTACTTTGTTTTCAGGTAAATTAGGTGTTGGAGTTGAAATGTGCAAAAGAAGGAAAATATGCAGAAAAAGGGCTAAATACGGATCTCAATACAAGCCGTAATGAGAGTCGTGGAAAAGTCCAGACTAAGTGTTTGAGGCAAAAGGCGCAATACGACTTATTGTACGAGCCGTACCACCTTGGTATGAGCCGTACCATAGCAGTCGTGATAAATAATAGAAGATGTTGCATAGGACAAGTCTCTAGGTACGGGTAGTAACAACGGATCGTGATATCTAACTGAGACCCATACCAAGGAGCCATGGTAAACTCTATAATAATTGAAGAATGGCATATCGCAACGTACGACTGGAAGTCACGAGTCATAGGATGAAGGTACGAGTCGTACCAAGCCACTCGTGAAAGCAAACAGTGGATGCGAGAAGTTGCAAGTTCAAACCACGATCAGATTGTACAACTTGTAGGTTCATTATACGAGTCATACCAAATTTCAATACTTGGCCAAATTTAGAAGAAGTCAGCCAATGTATGAGTGAAGGTACAACCCGTACAATCATCTTACAGGTTGTAGGTGAAGTCGGCGACATTTTTAGCAGTTTCCCTATTAATTTAGGAAATGTTTCTAACTATTTGTACAAATACTTTTCTAGGTTATTCTCGTAAACAAGAGCCAAATTTGGAGAGAGACAATTAGAGAGATCGATTGTAAAGAGTCAGATTTGGAGAGACACAATTAGAGTGACTGATTATAGAGAGTTTTGAGTATTGGAGAACAACTTTTGGGATTTTCTTGAGTTGATTCTTCCATTGTTCTTGACTCATTCTTCACTAATTCTTGCAATAATCAAATGAGTTTTCTTCCAATCATCTTAGTAAGTTCTAAATATGTGTTTGTCTATGAATACTTATAATTCTCTTACGTCATGAGAGGCTAAAACCTCCACAACTAGGATTGTGGGAACCATAGTGAATTAACAAACTAGGATTGTACAAAGTGATTATAAACCAATGCTAAACACTTGTATTGTATTATCTTTATCTTTAATGTTTCTTAATAGAGCATAACATTAGGACTTGCCCAAATTCTTTACTTGCTTGAACCTAGAGAAGTAGAGATTAGGGAAAGAGAAGTACAACAAAGCCTTGATCTTTATGGGTCATTATATGACTTAAGCTATGGTCACAGGATAGTTAATTTGGGACAAATTAATAACTATTGAAGTGAAATTGCTTATGAGACCTAACCCGACGATTGAGTATAGTCATCCAATAGGGAAGAATCAGTTGTTTGGATGAACCCTAGTTATTAGTTCTACAAGTAAGCATTGAGGTAGATCACAAGTGTAAAACCTAAAGTAGTTATGAATTCATGGGAAACACTTACCCTAGTTATTCGCATAATCTTGATAAAACAACAAACAATTCTCAACATTGTCATATAATTGCATTTGCAATACCCCATTTTCGAGATAACATACTTAAAAGCTTAAATACCAGCATTATTCTATATCTTGACCATATTCCCGATTAGATCGACCCCAACCTTTTTTGGGTTATATATTGACCGCATCATACTTTTACAATAGTGTGATTTGAGTGTTATATGGTGGCATACAGTGCCAGAACAAATTCTACACACTATCATCTCGTTAGGAGCAGGAGGTCTCTCCCAATGTGGTCACTGGTATCTTACGAGTTTTCCATCTTGATATTTATGCATTGCTAGATTCAGGGGACACATTGCCTTTTGTGACTCCTTATGTTGCTATTATTTTTGGAGTCAGTCCTAAAATCTTGTCTAAGCCCTTCTCAGTCTCTACTCCTATTAGTGAGTCGATTTTAGCTCGATGGGTATGCAATAATTGCCCTGTCAAAATTATTGAGAAAGTCACCTCAGCCGACTTAGTGGAGTTAGATATAATAGATTTTGATGTTATAATCGGTATGGATTGGTTATATGCTTGTTATGCTTCAGTCAATGGTAGAACCCATATGGTAGAGTTTCGATTTCTGGGTGAACTAGTCCTAGAGTAGACGAGTAGTTCAATTGTGCCTATAGGTCATTTTTTCTCCTATTTGAAGGCCAGGAAGATGATTTTAAAAGGATGAATGTACCATCTAGTTCGGGCTAAGGATTCTACATTCGAGACTCCGACTCTTCATTCAGTTCCTGTTGTATATGAGTATCTGGAGTTGTTCCCAGATGATCTACCAAGAGTCCTTCCCAAGCGGGAGATTGTCTTTGGTACTGACCTTCTCCGTGATACACAACCTATATCCATTCCTCCTTATAGAATGGCTCCAACCGAGCTAAAGGAGTTGAAGCACAGTTGAAGGATCTCCTAGATAAGGGTTTCATAAGGCCTAGTATGTCCCCATGGGGTGCTCCAGTTCTTTTCGTTCAGAAGAAGGATGCTTCCCTTAGGATGTGCATTAACTATCGCCAGTTGAATAAGGTCACAATCAAGAATAAGTATCCCCTACCCATGATTGATGACCTATTTGATCAGCTTCAAGGTGCTAAGTGGAGTTCTAAAATAGACCTCAAATCTGGCTATCACTAGCTATGAGTTAGGGAGTGTGACATTTTGAAGACAACCTTTAGTACTCTATATGGTCAATATGAGTTTGTAGTTATGTCTTTGGACTATGCCCTTGCAGCTTTTATGGACTTGACGATAGGGTGTTCAAGCAGTATTTAGATATGTTTGTGATTGCTTCATAGATGATATTCTCAAATACTCTCGAAGCGAGGAGGAGCATGCCACTCATTTGAGGATTGTGTTGCAGACTCTCAAGAATCGCCAACTGTTTGCTAGATTAAGCAAGTGCGAGTTTTGGCTAAATTCAGTAGTATTCTTGGATAATGTGGTGTCTAGTGAGGGTGTACAGGTGGATTCTCAAAAGAAAGAGGCAGTAAAGAATTGGCCTAGACTTGTTTGTTCGACAAATATAAGGAGCTTCTTGGGTTTAGCTGGCTACTACAGAAGGTTTTTTGAGGGATTTTCATCCATTGCAGTACCGTTGGCTAAGTTGACCTAGAAAAAGGTCAAATTTTAGTGGTGGGATGCTTGTGAGAAGCGTTTTTATGAGTTAAAGACTCGACTCACTTCAGCCCCAGTATTGACCCTACCGGAGAGCATGAATGGTTTTGTTGTGTATTGTGATGCCTCTAGGGTTGTTCTTGGTTATGTATTAATGCAGCACGGTAAGGTCATTGCTTATGCCTCTAGACAGCTTAAGACTCATAAGAAGAATTATCCAACGTATGATCTAGACTTGGCAGCGGGAGTGTTTGCTTTAAAGATTTGGAAGCACTATTTGTATGGCTGCATGTGGATGTGTTCACGGACCACAAGAGCCTCCAGTACGTGATCACTCAGAAAGACCTGAACTTGCACAAAAGAAGATGGGTAGAGCTTTTCAAGGACTATGACATGAGTGTTCTTTATCATCTAGGCAAGGCCAATGTAGTGGCGGATTCTATTAGTAGGTTGTCCATGGAGAGTGTGTCTTATGTCTAGAATGGAAGAAAGGAGTTGGTGAAAGATGTCCATACGATTGCTCTTTTAGTGGTTCGCCTTACACATTCGATGGATGGTGGTGTTATTGTTCAGAATGGGTCAGAATCTTCATTGATGACTAAAGTCAAAGCTAGGTAAGATGTGGATCCTATCCTAGTGAAGCTGAAGGAAGCAGTCTGAAATTAGAAAGTAGAGGTTTTCTCCTACGGGGGAGAGGGTGTACTCCGATATCAGGACTAATTGTGTGTGCTGGCTGTAGATGACTTGAGAGAGAGGATGTTGAACGATGCTAATGGCTCTCAGTATTCTATCCATGCAGGTGGCACCAAGATGTACCGTGATATATGGGAAGTCTATTGGTGGAACGGCATGAAGAAGGACATAGCGGCGTTTGTGGATAAGTGTCAGAATTGTCAACAGGTGAAGGTTGAGCATCAAATACCTGTAGGTATGCTTTAGGATATTATCATCCAACATGAAAGTGGGAATAAATCAATATGGACTTCATTACAGGGTTGCCTCATACACGTTGATAGCATGACTCTATATGGGTGATTGTGGATAGGTTGACCAAATCAGCCTATTTCCTATCTGTAAAAACCATTGATTCGGCTGAGGATTATGCTAGATTGTACATTTGGGAGTTGGTTCGATTGCATGGAGTTCCACTATCCATCACCCCAGATAGGGTTACTCAGTTCACCTCTCAGTTTTGGAGATCGTTTCGGAAGGGACTTGGTACACAAGCGAAGCTCACCACAACTTTTCACTCGCAGACAAATGGTTAGGCCAAGAGGACCATTTAGAATATTGAGGACATTTTGAGAGCGTATGTGATTGATTTCAAGGGTAGTTGGGATGATTACTTGCCTCTCATCGAGTTTACCTACAACAACGACTATCACTCTAGCATCTAGATGGCTACATTGAGGCTCTTTACAAGTGGAGGTGTAGGTCACCTATTGGATGGTTCGAGGTAGGTGTGGCTATGTTGATAGGTCTAGATCAGTTCATGAGGAAATGGAGAAAGTCCAGCTTATTAGAGAAAGGCTAAAAACAGCTTAGAGTTGTCAGAAATCTTATGCAGATGTTTGGTGGAGAGAGCTTGAGTTCGAGGTTAATGATGGGTGTTTCGGAAGGTGTCTCCCATGAAGTAAGTTATGAGGTTTGGAAAGAAAAGGAAGCTTAGTCCCCGATATGTTGGTCCTTATAGAATTTTGAGGCGAGTTGGCAAGGTGGCATATGAGTTGGAGCTACCAGCAAAGTTAGCTTTTATGCATCCAGTTTTCCATGTATCTCTATTAGAAAAGTATATTGGCAACATAACCTTAGTGGTTCCAAAAAAGACAGTTTGTGTGAAGGATATCCTTACTTATGAGGAGGTTTCGGCTGAAATCCTTGATCATCAGGTTTTAAAGTTGAGAAACAAGGTAGTAGCTTTAGTGAAGGTTTTGTAGAGACATTAGCTTGTTGAATGAGCTATGTGGGAAACTGAAGCAGATATGATGGATAAATACCTGCATCTTTTCCCTTCCAGCTCAATTCCAGTATGGGGTACCGATTTTCTCCTTATACTCCATTCAGTTGTTGTTAAGTTCATATCTCTAAGTTTCTTCCATATCATAACACGCATGTATGTTTCACGAATTTAGTTCAGTCATGCATTTCAATCCAGAGTCAGTAAATCCGTCAGTTTTCAATTATGGTTATTCATTTTTGGGACTGTAGTTCCTTCCCGACCTCCAGTACATTTAAGTCAACATTCGAGGACGAATTTTCCCAAGGGGGAGATATACCTCGGGTTTCAAAATGGCTTCTTGAAGGAAAAAGAGCTGAAATTGTAGATCTGGTGCAGGGGGTTGACGGAGGAGCCGACGGCCTGTCAACCTAGTGTCAATTTATCAAAGTGGCTTCGTGGCTCCGATGGTGTGAATGATAGCCATTAGGTAGGCAACGGACCATCATGGGTAGTATCTAGGTTTGACGGCGAGGGTGATGGTCTATCAGTCTAGCAACAGACCATTGCGTATACCGTTGCATGATGTTCTAGGTGTGATGATGGATTCGACGGACCATCGAGGGAGTGATGGCCCGTCACTTTCCACCATTGGTAAATTAGATTTTTGAACTGCTTCTGTTTAGAAGTGGCAGCAAGGGTGACGGACCGTTGGGCGACTGTCGGCCCATCACTGCCACCATAAGGACACCAAGTTGTCCAAATTCAACCTGATTACCAGGGATAATTTTGTAAATTACTAAGCTTCTAACCCCTATGCTATGTCATTTTGAGATTTGGGAAGAGTGATTTTAAGGGTTTTATTCTTTCTAAACTCTCATTCTAATCCTAACACTCCCAATACAGGATCAAATTCCCTCAAGTCAATTTTGGGCTCTTCTTCAAGTTCATCTCAAATATCTTTGGGTTTTCATGGAAAGCTTAGAATTCAATTACCCAAGTATATAGAGTTATGAATGGAGGAAATTCTTCCATCCTCATACCCAATTTCATCCTAATTCTATGATTTCAAGTCTCTAAGCATGTTAAGTTGAATTCTAGGGTTTAACCTAATTTCATGTAATTAATCATGCTAGCTCTATGGGTTTAATCCTCTCATGTTTCAATTGATATTTTATGGTCATTAGGGTAGATTAACCATCAAGCTACTTACTAAATCATGATTTCAAGTTTATGAATATTATGCCCTACTATGCATGATTTTATGAATTTCAAGTTTACGAGCCTATAATTTCTAACATGATGAATTATCCAAGTATAAATGATTAGGAATTCTTAAACTTAAGATTCCATGATATTGAATTATGAAGTTTATTTCAAGTATGTATGATTTCATGATTTGGGAAAGCCCATGTAAAGTCAAATATGTTTTATCATGATTTAAGCCAAGGCTTATATGATCAGTTCCGAAGATAATATTTGGAGTCAAGACTCTGAAGTATATTATTCAAGTTAAATTTTGAGAATACAATTATGAGCAATATACATATTTTAGAAGTAGTGTCTAGCATCAAGTAGGCTTGGGATTCTCTGATCTCAGAACTACGCGCCACCATAGGTATATATTTATATTTGGGACCTCTCAAGAGAGTGTTTTCCCCGCTCAAGGACACACCTCGATATCACACTTTATTTGTCCCTTGCTCTAACAAGGCTTAGGATGGCTCTCCTCCATGTGGGCAAGACGTGGGATTATCATGTGGTCATACGTAATGGTTGTCGGTTATGACGAGTCTCCCACTACTCCTCATGTTTTCAGTTACTCATGTTCATGACTTATGATATTTCCATAACTATTCCAAAAATTGAAATTTCGAAATCAAAGGGCATTACTTGAATGCTACTGCAGGTACATGCGATGAAATGTAGTATATTTGAGCCATTGATCAGTTTATGAGCTTTCACTTACAATTTCAAGCATGACAAGTTATATGGCTTCAATTTCTAAACCTTGGGTCATTATGTATAAATAGGGATACTTTGGATTCATGGCTTTTAGCATGTTGTCCTTACTCTCATGATCCTTCTTGATTTATACTCATGATTTTAGACTAACATTTTACTAGCATGTCTTACTTTCCCCTCATACTCTATGCTATATCTCGTGGTATAGGTTCGGGTGATCCTTCTCAGTCTCACTATTAGTTCATCCCTGCTCATACAAGCTAGTTTTTCCCAGTATTGGTGATTCCTCATCATCTAAGGACGTATATAACTTTATTTTGTATGCATTGTTTTAGCTTCAGACTTGGAGTTAGCTGGGGGCTTGTCCTAGTAGCTCATTAGTTAGTAGAGGCTTTCAGACATAGAGTTAGTATGTTCAACTTTTTGACTCAGCGTTGTGATCTTGTCGCTTTACTTATGCTTTATGGTACATAGACTTCCGTTTATCTATGCTTATATTTAATTTCCTGTTGATTATGCTCTTACATCATGCTATGTATGTACCATGGGTTAGCTTGGTGTCATTCCTGGTTCTAGGTCCCGTGTCTCTGTCCGAGGTCTCAACTCTGGTCATGACACTTGAGTTGTGGGATGGTGAAATAACAACTTAGGGTTAACAAAAAGTGATTCTAAACCAATATAGATAC
The DNA here is from genome assembly GCA_018107945.1 of Datura stramonium. Classification (NCBI taxonomy): domain Eukaryota; kingdom Viridiplantae; phylum Streptophyta; class Magnoliopsida; order Solanales; family Solanaceae; genus Datura; species Datura stramonium. Next base: position 2,603 of record JACEIK010018457.1, on the reverse strand, counting down.
ATGTGTTGCTCTTTTCTTCATGACTAATGTTTATTAATGGGGAACAACATTAGGACTAGCCCGTATGTTTGTCTTGCTTGATCGTAGAGAAGTGGAGATTACGAAAAGAGAAGAACAACAAAGCCTTGAAAGTAATTTTCTTTAAATAACTTGAGTTGTGGTCACAAGAAAGTTAATTTGAAATTATTGATAAAGGCTAAAGTACAATCACTCGTGAGACCTAACCCAGTGATTGAGTATAGTCACTCAATAGGGGTGAATCATTCTTTTGGGTGAACATAATTTATGAGTTGTATAGTATAAGTATTGGGATATAGCACAAGTGTAATAACTTGACCTAGTTAACAAGTCATGGGGAACACTTCCTAGTTAATTTCATAACTTTGATAACAACACCATTTCACAATATTGTCAGCTGAATGTTTCTCTTAAACCCCCCTTTATGAAATAATTGAACTAAAAGCCTAAGTACTAGAACTAATCTATATCTTGACCAAATTTCTTGTGGGATCAACCCCAGCCTTAGTTGGGTTCTTTATTGACAGTGTTCACGTTATACTTCTTCAGAGGTGTAATTCTAGCATTATAAAAAATTGCACAGTTGTCGGGGAATACGACTTAGGATTGGATTGATAGCTTCTATTTAACGTTTAGTCTTTATTTCCTCATTTACATTTTTTCTTTTGTCTTTGTTTAACACAGGAGACCAATTGGTGAATGCCAAGTACCCGGAGTAGCAGAAACCCCCTAGTGCCAATTGATTGAGAACTCGAAAGGACATTGTGAAGAATGGCCAGTATGGAGACCCCTGAACAGATGGATGCTTGATTAGCGACCCAAGCTCGTCGAGCTAATGAGTCCCACCAGGTAGAGTTAGCCCGACAAGCTATTGTTCAAGAGGCAGATGATGCCTAGGAAGAGGTTGACAATGTTGGTTGTAACAGAAGCAAAAACAGAGGCCGTAGACCACAACAGTTCCATAGATATGTGCCTCATTTTAATGATGATAAGGATCCAAATATTGATGAAGCCGGGTCAACAGGAGCTATTGTACCCCCACCGCTGCCTACTGGGCAGAATTTGATATCACTAGCACAATGATTCAACTATTGAATATGAAGAGAATGTCTAGTGGCAATGTTGTTGATGATGCAAATCTCTACCTAGTGAATTTTGTGGGCATTTTCAAGGCTTACAGGTTTCCAGGAGTGAGCCAGGATGCCATCAGACTGAGGCTCTTTCCATTCTCTCTAGCTGGTAAGGCTACTTTATGATTGTCAGAGTTGCCAAATGACTCCATCACCAACTGGAGAGAGCTGAAACATGACTTTTCAGAAAGGTTCTTCCCACCTTCTAGGATGCTTTAGCTCAAAGATGAGATCTACAACTTTCGACAGCTCCATACGGAGGTACTTCATGAGACATGGCTGAGGTTCAAGAAAAAGTTGACCAAGTGCTCGAATCATAGAATTCCCAAAAAGAGCTTGTTGGAAATATTTTATAGGTCTTTGAACAACAACACTAAGGTCGTGGAAGATAAAGTGGAAGGTGGAGCATTGATGAGTCACTCGTGGGAGGAAGCAACAACCATACTGGACCGAGTGACCAAGACAAATAAAGCCTGGCATACCAGAGAAGCTAAGATAGTTGTAGGTACATATGCTATCGGGATGACTGCAGAGCAGCATAGGAAAGAAGAGGAGTGTCAACAAGAATTAGCTCATATAAAAACATCCATTAATCTCCTCACGAAGCATATCATGGGATATGGAGCGCATAAGGTGAATGTAGTGGGAACTCAGGGTCAAGAGCAAGAGTTTGAGCACTCTGATTTCGAGGAGGAAGCAAACTTCTTGGATAACCAAGTGGCGGGTTTTCAAGCTAACGCCCAAGGGTCTGGTCAAGACACTTGGTGCCAAGGATCTGAGAACCAAGGCTGGAACCAATACATGGACAACTACAATAGAGATGGATACAGGGACAGAAGCAGAGGACGAGAACAAGAAGGTGATTGGAGGAAGAACGATGGATACTGGAAATATCGCACCGGCCTATATGTTCCTCCAAAGGCTCATGAGGGTGATGATGGAACCTCAAAGTTAGAAAGCATAATGGTTGAGCTTCTGAAAAAGGAAAGGTCAATTGATGATCACCTAAAGGACATTCGTGAAGATATATCTGGCATGAACCAGAAAGATGAGTCACACGCCAAAATGATCAAGAAGAATGAGCAGCAATTGGGCCAGATATCCACATCCCTAAACAATAGGAAGAAGGGCACACTCCCTAGTAGCACAGTGCAAAATCCAAAGAATGATAACTACTGCATGGCTGTAACAACTACGAGTGGAAAAACCACAGTTGATCTGCCCATGCCAGTTGTAGTTGAAATGGGAAAACCGAAGGAGGTTGATTCAGATGAAGAGGTTGAGACTACAGAGCAGGTAGTTTATGGTTGTGTAGGTTTGACCAAGACTCCAGTTGATGCAAAAGAGCTTGCTACTGACGACTCTTTTTCACATCGAGCGCGTCCGCAAGTGTACGGGTCGTGCAAGTAATATAGTGGCTCTTTTTAAGAACCGAATTGTCGAACCCACAAGGAC
>JACEIK010018453.1:0-10704 GCA_018107945.1 Datura stramonium | reverse complement strand
TAACCAATAATAGCAACTAGCATCCTTAAGCACTTTTCAATACATCCCATCACATTATGGGCATTGTTTCTTCCTTCATCCTCCCCTTCTTGAAGTCTTTTTTTATTTTTTTTTGTCCCAATTTCTTTAAGCACACTTGACTAAATAACAAAGATTAGTTATACATCTTCATTTTATTTAATTTCCTACAAGTGCACCTTTGACCTTTTCTTTTCTTTCACCACTTCAGCTTTTTCTTTCTTTTCACAATTCTCACTCCTTGACACTGTGGGTAAAATTATTTTTTTTCTTGAGCGCTTAAGAGTTTTGGTTCAAATTCACGGATAATGAAAAGAAGGGGTTAAGCTCGGTTTACAACTTTTCAACGAAAGAAAAAAATAGGCTGAAGGCTCAATGGGCTAACTAGGATTGACATTCAAGGTGGGTATGATAATGAAAAAAAAACTTCTAGTTAAAACAAAGAAACGCCTACATCTTTTCCTACACTACACTTCCTTCATTTCGTTTCGTACACACACCGGACAAGTTCTAGACAATTCACAATAGCATGGAATAATCGAAACCTCACCAAACACTCATTGCACATGCTCAACTCAAGAAATATTCACAGACTCTTCAATCAGCTAATTACAAGAATTCCAAACGATAGCCCATCAATCACACCGAATCGAACTCTATGGCCTAGGTATCTCACCATATATACAAAGTTGCATGCTTTCATACGAATCACCTTTGCATTCTAAATATCATGTACAACACGCAACAAATTTCGCACCTTAAGTAGCGACACGATTGGGATACAAAACAAACAAAAGAAAAATAAACGAAAGAAAAATACTGCATTATCGACTACATTTCCCTTAAGACGATTAGATCATCCATCCATCATAGGGAACGGTCACTATTTACGACTGGTTCAATGAGACTATTCTCGGTAAAAAAATCGAAAACAAACGCGAGAAACCCAATCATAAAAAATAAATAAGATAAAAAAAATAAAAAATATCGATAATTTCGATAAAAATATTTACACACTACCGATAACAACATTCAACGGCACACAACGAAGCTTCACATTCATCACAATACCGAACATACACACAAAAATCTGGGGTCACAATTTTTCCAAGCACAACAACAGAACATTAAAATCAATGACAAGACAACAACCCCAGCATAACTACTCCCCACCCCGCACCCAAACCGGAAACTGTCCCCGGTGTTCATAAATTGCTTTATAGCACAAAAGTGGGTGGTGAAACTCCTTGATCAATCGAAGTATTCAACTTCTTCGTCAGGTGCCGCTGCCTCGTCTCCCATGTCTGAATCGCCCCGTCGTCCTCATCCTACTCACATCGGAATCCTCACAACGTGTCTCCTCATCAGTTGGGACGTGGAGTCATCCTAGCTCCATAAGCGGCCCCACCCGACATAGAGCCTAGCATTTTTAGCGAAGGGGTGGTCTAAGTCGAGCTGCCACAACTCATCCTCTGTTTCCGGCCTCCCGCCTATGCTGGCTGAACATACGCATCCCGAACATGCGGGCCATGTGCGATCATCCCTAGCATGTCGCTCGGGCGAATGTGAAGCGGCCCGTGTGAGTGGTGTGGGGTGCCTTGGTAGCTGTGACATCCACGACACGCCTATCATCTGCGGGATGTAGTCAGGGCCTCTACCTCAATATCCAGGCCCCGCAAGAATGTGAGGTAAGCAAACCACCAAACGTACCTATGCCCTTGATGCAAGCGAGCTCTCTTCATGGGATATGATCACCACCAACATTGACCTCTAGCCCTTTCATCAGGGCATAGACCAACACACACGATCCCGGGTGACATCTGTCATGTGCACCCCTGGAATCGGGTAGGAACAAACAATTTTAAGCTAGATGTGGACACTGTTCATCTGCGAGTAGGGCGGTGTCTGTGGTAGTCCCTCTCACTTATGCTGCTCCAACGTGCTGTCGAACAGGCTCCACACAGCGTGCGTCTGATATCCGCATATGGTGGAGTGAAGTTCAGCTGTCGGGTACATGGGCGTCTGTGTTCCACACACCCAAAATGGCATTCAAGTGATGGGGCTTAGGGTGACAATTTGACCCCTTATCTTGACTCAGATATTTGCGGAGGCTTTGAGGTTCCAGTTGGCATAAAACTCCCAATCCAGAGGCGATTGCACTCCTTGGGCTCTTCAAAAATGAAGTTCAGCTAACGGTGTCAATCTGTGGATGAGTATGGGGGAATTCATGCCAACGGTTTCACTAATATGCTCCTCGGGGAAGTATTTGTTTTCCTTATGCTTTGTATACCACTTCTTCCCTTCGTCAGTCACCCATCGGGATCCATATTGACGACGTTGGCCGCGATGGAACCGCTGGTGGCTGGCGGGACTCTTGCTCCGGTCTGATCCTTTCCTCCGTGGCCCGGATGGCAGATGCACCCTTACCTTTTTCCTTTGCACCTTTGCATTGTTCTTGTCAAATCAGCAGACATTCCCAATGTTAGTCAAATCAAAATTAGCATCGACTAGCGGATTAAAGCTGTACCCACACTTAGTCTTTAGCCACACTTTTAACATTGGGCAAGACAATCCTCTTTTTCAATTTAAAAAAACAAACAACAAACAACCAAAAATGCCTGGTGCATTCGGAGAATTCGACGATAAATTTTATGTACTACTCAGACTTCGTACAGCTAATCACAATATTACCATCAATATCATTTCATCACATAGAATTTCTATCAACAAAACCTATGCAATTCACCCATTTCTATGCAATTTCAACAATTTCATTCTCCCGAAAATCCATCGCGTCTTTAGCATATTAACATTAAGCACAACGTAATTTACCTCACCCAACAAGACTTTCACATTTCCAGCCCAATTTAACTTCTTCATATTCAAATTCTAACCCTAGCTACAAATTTACAAAATTGATCAAGCATGTATTTGTGAGTTCATACAATCACGACAATACTACGAACATCAATCAACAATAACTCAAATCAATTCAAGCTCAATTTATACTTAGGGCAAGGTTTACTCACCTCTCATGCTTAAAATCGAAAAATTAGCAAAAATTGAGATAAAGTTAAAGAACATACCTTGAATTCGAAGAACGGAAGAAGTTGAAAATTAGGTGCCCTGGAGTCCGTGTCACGTTGAGGAAGGAAGGATTTTGGGGTGTTTGTCGCAGAAGTGGAGAAGGAATGGGGGAAAAAGTAAGGGAAATCGGGGTTAAAAAGTATGTTTTCGCGCATGGGTCACCCGGCGACCCGGTGTGACCGACGTGAAATAACCTTCAACGTGTCACGGAGGATAAGCCGCGAGCCCCTCCGTGACACGGAGTCATCGCGTGGGTGTTCTGGAATTTTAAAAATTCATAATTCCACCTCAAGCCGTGTCACGGAGGGGTGCTTGTGACCTCCTCAGGTGACAGGAGCCGCTCACATAGGCTCACTTCGTTTTGCCACTTTTTATTTTCCGCTTACCTCGTTTTTTCCTTTGCGATTCTTCACATTTCTGCCCTCCGTTCAACCTGAAATTCATCTCACTACAAGAAGTGGTTAGAATTCATAGATTCAAACGCACACAATTTTTCATTGTTATTTATTATTTATTTTTATATTTCTTGTTTTCAAGTATTTCTCCACCACAATTACATTCACCAAAAAATTGCTAAGCACAGAATTTTTAAGAATTTTCCTCAAGCTCAACTTAGCATTTAACGAGGGGTGAGGAATGCTCACGAGCCTTTGTAGGCCTGGCTAACAACATGCTTTCGTTCAACTTTGCACAAGTGGTTGTTCGGCCCCACACTTTTTCTCTTCCACGCTTGTTGCTTCCTCCTCCACCGGTACTCGAGACTTCCCCCTCCATCTGTGCTTAACTTTCCACCAAAACAACAAAAAGATGAAAAAATAAATACAATCAACTCTAATGCAGAAGGCCGAAATGGTGCCATGGTACCCTTGGGTTGCCTCCCAAGCGGCGCCTAATTTTACGTCGCGACATACTGCGTATCCGCGTTTCACGCTTTTCCTCCACACCAGGATATGAATCTCACCCTAGTTTCTTCTCTAATTTCCTCTTATATTCTAGGGTGGTGGTGAATGTAAGGACTTGCGCGGTCAGAATGTTGCCTTTTGAACTTGTTGGCCCTCAAATAAGCGAGTCATTTTGACTCTCACAGTGGAAGCAAATTTCAAAAATATACGGGGCTTGGTCTCCTCTAGACATTTCTCTGTAAGCATGGAAGACTCTATTTCTATGTCGTCAGCAAGCTCAAAGGTAGAAAAATGGTTCGAGTGGGTCCAATACACCTCAACTGCGAAACTGCATTATGATTGACATACAGCACTTTGCACTTTGTATACACCTTCTCCGCAACAATATCTATCTCCACTAATGACAAATGGGGTATACTTTCTGTCTCTTCTTCCGTGCATGAATTTTCCATAGAGCGAGCCCATCACGGGGACACTCGTAGATTCTAATTGCAGGAGCTTAGATCCAAGTGCACTTTGTCTTCCTCTTTTGTAGTACCTCTTGGTATCACCTACAATTGGTACACAATTTATCTGAAGCTTCAGCCTCAACAATCATCTCCGTGATTTTAACGCTCATCCTTTCTAGAACCTGCAGCATTCTCCTCTTTGCTTGAACCCTCAATCTTGCCATCGCATCCTTCATTGCTTCGATTTACTCAAGGAGTTGTTTCAGCATGTCTTCTATTCGAATTAGTCCCAAGTCCTCATTTTCAGCATACCTATATTCATCAAAAACAACGAAGGATGTAGTAGGGGCTCGGGGGAGATCGGTATGCATTGGGACAACCATCCAAATAGCCATCTTGACCACCACATGTTGCCGTGTTACGGTGTGTACGAGTGGTGTCCTCAGAAATTCAGACAAGATTCACCAAAATATGAGTATCCACCATTTAAACCAATTGTGTTCCACGATGTCATATCAGGGGTATCGAGGAAAAAAATCAAAAGAATTTAACATAAATATCAAGACCATTATTCGACACTTATATAGAAATTGTAAACTAACACTAAGAAAACAATTTTTTACCAATTACTTAGGAGTCCCAGCGACAACGGCGCAAAAAACTGTTAGATCCGTCTTTGGATGACTACACGCAAGTGCACGTGGTCGAACAAGTGGTAAAAAGGATCAAGTAAGCCAAGTATCGATCACGGGGCCGGTCTAAGGTAACAATCTAATCAAGTGTCAATAAACTTTAACTCTAAAAAAGCGAACAATAGTGTTAAAGAATATTTTGAGATTTTGTTTCCTAATTTATACTAATCTAAAAAATGAATATACAATGTGAGTCTGAACTATAGTTATGAGCATGCTGAGGCTAAAAGCGAGACATTTAGAGAAATAAATTATCGATACAATTTGATTAATCTTTCCTCCGGTTGCTAGTCAGAATTATTGCCTATGGATTAAAACTCTCGTAGTTAACCCAACTTAAGAGTCATGAACATTCCACCTACATTTCTGTGATAAAAGAAATTCATGTTCTAGCCGTACAAAAATCGATTTCGTAATTGACTAATACGACTTTCAGGTATATTTCTATCTGAAGGTAAATCAATTCTCAATTTTCCCAAACTAAGTAAAAACATCATATCCTATCAATTCACAACATTTCAATTTTTCTTACTCTCTCAGTGAAACCGGACTTTTAGATATACATTAACATTTGGCCACATTAATGCGGTAAAAGAACAAAAATTAATAGAACAACCATGGAAGAAAAAATGAAAAACCAAATGATCAATAATTACATTTCACTACAAATGTTCTTAACCTCAACTTAAAAGTGAGATTTAGCCACTCATTTGTGAGGTCAACATCATCAAATGAGTGTAAATCATGCAAGCAATTGAAATAAAGGAGAAAAAGAATGAAGAGCTAGAAGTTTTCATCGCCTCAGCACTTTGTAACACGTTCTTGCTCCCACCCGGTCGAGAATAATTAAAAATGAACCTAAGTGTTCTTTTATACTGGTGGGAATTTTCTCGAACCAACTCAGCAACGTGTCACGGGTGCATTGCGGAGCATGCTCCGTGACGGCCTTTGCTTTACGAACCCTCGCTGGAATCAGGCCTCCAGGTATCTATGCCAGTGCCACGGCGTGCAACGCGGGCTTGTCCAATATTGCCACAGCTCCAACGCGCACCTTCACTGGAATTCCATGTTCCAGGTAATTGAGTCCAACGTGCTACGGAGGCAATGCCCGGACCTCTCTGGAAATTGGCCAACTTTTATCATCCGGGCGAGAATGCATCCGAGAGATAGCGGCGTGACACGGCTCCATGTGAAACCCTTTTAATTCTTGCTTTCCTGGCCTTTTTCCACGCTCTTCGGTCCATTCCCGATTTCTCCCAACATGCATCTTAGCTCCCTAAAATTGTATTTTTCCTGCAAAACAACACTAATCATGTTGGTTAGTATAATTCACATTTTACTACAAGTACATGATAATGCACGAATAACGATAGATAAACACGTTGAAATGAAGCATTTGAGGTACACTTGAATAAATTCGCCGAATCAATTGTTTGTTCCACTTATGTGACTGAGAGATTAGTTGTATGCCATGAGCCATGGGTCCACGTGGACCTGGGGTCCCTTTCCTCCACGTATCTACGATCACAGGTGTATGTTCGAGGTCGTGACATCGTCATTGTATTTATCAGCGACATTCTAATTCTCTAGAAATAAGGAAGAGCATGCAAAACACCTAAGATTAGCATTACGAACACTTCGAGGCCGCCAGTTGGCCTTTTCCACGTTCAGCAAGTGAGAATTATGGTTGATATGATGAGTTTCTTAGGTCATGTTGTCTCGGGTGAAGGCCACAGAGTAGACCCTCATAAGATAGAAACGATTGAGGTTGGCCCCGAATCGACCTCTCCTACTTAAATCGGGGTTTCCTAGGCTTAACGGGTTATTACCGGCGATTTGTGGGAGGCTTCTCCTCCATAGCATCTCCTCTGACTAAGTTAACACATAAGAAGGTGAAATTTCAGCGTTCGAACGAGTGTGAGAGTTTCCGAGGAGTTGAAGACTCGACTCACTACGAACGATCTTGGGCATATAATTTCATGCCCAAGTGCTTTACTTTTTATAACTCAATTTAGTCTTTTTTTATCTACTTATTTATATACATTTTCATGTGATTTTATATAAATGTGAATGAATTTGTACTAACCAACATGATTAGTCCTTGTTTTTGTAGGTTTAAAAAAATTAATTTGAGGAACTAATCTATGAGTTGGTGGTGAAGTAGAGGAATGGAGTCGGAAGTGAATTACAAAGTCGGCAGGAACCATGCCTTGGCAAGGCTGGCCACAGGCTGCGTGCCACGCTGTGCGTGTGCCGCGCCAGCGCTGTGCCACGCCAATGCCAGGCGTGTGAAAGAAGAGCAGCAAGAAGGCCACACACGCGCTAACCCACGCCCACGCCAACAACACAACGACGCCCGGCGCTATGTCCACGTGGGCCATCGCGTACTGTGAGAGTGCCACACCGACCATCGAGCAAGCGGCCTAATGTCATCTAAGAGTTTCCACTGTGCATTCGCGTTACCTCCGTGTCCTGGAGAGCGATTCTCACTGCTATACACTCCCGGTGACACGGAGCCATCACGGCCAGGAGCATGGTACATGCAATTCTCATTACTATAAAAAATGAGTTTGGCTCTAAATTCATTTAGTCACGATTTTATTCTGAAAACAACCTATAGGAATGAAGGAGAAGTGGGGAACTCACCTAGGGTTAATAAATTTCATCTTCTCTTCTACCAAGTCTTGTAAGTATGTTACTTTAATAATGTTTTCTTGTAAATTTTATGAACTTGAGTGGGTAGAACCCACCTCTAGGGTTGAAGCCATTAGTTATGAAGTGTGTTTTCACCTTTGCTTTGGAGATAAGTTATTGATTGTTGTTTTGTCTTGCATTCATAATTATGGTTGTTTTTATGATTGATCACCGTGAAAACACACACACATTAAGCAGAAATGCTTGATAAAGCAAACCTAGGGAAGAACATAAGAATGTAGGAAGGAAGTTCTTGTCTTTTGATAAGATTTTGTAGGATTAGGATAGAAATATACCTAATTTGCTTTGGTTGATAAAATGGGAAGAGTGAAATAGAAAGACACCAACTTAGAATTGTATTCCACCACTTGTAGGAGTAGTTGGGAAGCTATGTTTGTGGTTAAATGGTTAGAGGTTTGGAAGTGCCGTCAATTGCATAACCCCATAAACCACACCCACATAGTTGGTAACCCACGAACTAGAAATAGCATCCTCGCTCAACAATGTAGTAATGAGGAAGCTGGTTGTTGTGTTTGGAGGTTCGGAGAAGACCATGAACATGCAATTTTAGTATATTGAGATGACGAATGATAGATTCATACTTATACCAGTTCAAAATGTACTTTGCAAGTTATCCGACTTTAACTCTACGTTTCTCCTTTGAATGAATTCAGAGTATTTCTGTGACCACATTTAGACTTAATTAAACTCTGAAGAAACTTCTATAATCAACACTTGCGGTATTTAATATGACACTTTCGAACTTGATAGTTAGCTGGTCATCTAGTCCCTGTGGGTTCGACAGCATTCGGCTCTTAATGAGGGCCACTATATTACTTGTGCAACCCATACACTTGTGGGCTCAACAAGTTTGTTAGCCATGGGAGACTCGGTGAAGGTAGTGAATTTGTGCGTTTTTTTTATTTTGATTTTTAAATTTTCAAAAATTAAAAATATTAAAAAAATCAAAAAAGATAAAAAATATTATTATTTTTTTTAGTTTTTAATCTGATACCCTTCTTAACATGACATCATGGAACATAAATGGTTAATGGTGAATCTCTTACTTTGATGAGACTTTTTAAATGCGGAGAACCCTACTTTATTGGCAACTTAACACGGGCAATATATGTGGTGGTCAAGAAGACCATTGGGATGGCTGTCCGAATCGCCTCCCTCCCAAGCCCTATGATCCTTCTGTTGGAGCTTTTGCTGAATATAGGCATGATGAAAATGTAAGGAGACTTGGAACGCCAAGCTCGAATAGAAGACATGATAAAGCAGGTCCTTGAGCAACGAAGCAATGAAGGAGGATGGAAGCATTGAAATTCAGCAAGAGGAAAATGGAGAGGCCTTGGAAATGATAAGCAACAAGTTCATGGAGATGAGGGTTGAAGTTGAAGCTTGCTCCCAGGTTGCAAGTAGCCCCGGTTTTATACAATACCGGGGAGGGGGTCTACAAGGAGAAGATGAGAGTGAGTTCTTGAAATAAGCTTAACTGTTGGAAGCTCCCGAGTGTCTCCATGATTGTCTCACACATATAGACGATCTATTATTTAAAGAGAGATAGAGTACCTACCATTTGACATTCATGAGGTTAGATGATAATGTGGAGAAGGTATATAAATTAAGAAAGTCAAGCAAAAATGCGGTTTGAGTTAAGGTATATTGTTGCCCCACTCGAATCATTTTTTCGACGTGAGAGTTTGGTTGACAACCTAGAAAGAGTCTTCAAACTTGTGGAGAAGATATAGAGGGGTAACAAGCCCCATATTCTGAAATTTGCTGATTACGAAAGAAAGAATGACTTCACTTGCCCAAGGGGCAATAAATGCCAAAGGCGAAATCTACAAGCTTGGTCCTTTAATTTTCACCACAGGAGCATAGAGAAATTAGAGAAGAAATTAGGGGGTTGAATTCATATCCTCAAGATTGGAGAAAAAGTGGTGAAACTTGATACGTCGTGCCGCGGCCGTAAAATTAGCGGCCCCTTGGGAGGCAGCAGGGTACCATGGGTATCCATTTTAATTTCTTGCATTTGTGTTGATTTTATTTATTTTTTCATCTTGTGTTTTTTTGGTGGAAAGTTAGGCACAGCTGGAGGGAGTCTGGTACCCTTGGAGGAGGAAGCAAAGAAGCATGGATGATAAAAAGTGTGGGGTCAAACACACACTTGTGCGGATGTAAAAGTAAAATTAGGCGCTGCTTGGGAGGCAACCCAAGGGTACCATGGGTACCATTTTAATTTCTTGCATTTGTGTTGATTTTATTTATTTTTCATCTTGTGTTTTTTTTTGGTGGAAAGTTAGGCACAGCTGGAGGGGAAGTCTGAGTACCCTTGGAGGAGGAAGCAAAGAAGCATGGATGATAAAAAGTGTGGGGTCAAACACACACTTGTGCAGATGTAAAAGATACATATGCTATTAGCTGGGCCTAAAGGCCTCAGGGAGTATTTCTCACCCTCTTTAAATGTTAATTTAATGCTATGAGGACATAGTATGATTCAAATGTGGGGTGAGGGAAATTTAAAGGGAAATTTCAATTTTTTTGTGCTTAACGATTTTTGGTGAATGTAATGCTTGTGAGAAATATTTGAAATTTTTTTTTGAGTCAAGCATGACTTTATCACCCGTTGGTTTTTATTTTCGATTCTTTTCCGATGGGGGGTCTTTGAACCGAAGAATAAAAATTTTCTTTGTTTATATATAATTTTTTTAGTCATAGTTAGAGACTGTTTCCGACGATGGATGGATGACGACCATCTTGAGGAAAATTAGTCAATAGGTTTTTGTTTTTGAACCCGTAGCTAATTGATGGCTTGAGGTTCTTGTTATGTGCTATACATGATTGTAAGATACAAGT
>JACEIK010018451.1:0-10706 GCA_018107945.1 Datura stramonium | reverse complement strand
GTTCCTTGTTATGAGTATGTTTCTGGTTAGCTGTTGTTACATGCACAGGTGGCTATAGGCCCAGTCGGCCGGAGGCTGTATTTATAGCCGTTATATAGCCTGTTGCTCCCAAAAATCTGAGATAGAGCTAGCCAGGCACCAGATGTACTTAGGCTCACCAGTTAGTAGTTCAGGTCCTACTAGGGCACTAGGTGCCAGTCATACCCCCCAAGTCGGGGCGTGATAGGAACAGTATTGAAAAACTATAATGGTGGGAACCAAGGGGAGGCACCTCTATAATTTGGTATGATAACTGGAACAATCTTGGCCCTTTACCCAAGAACTAAGAAAATTATCATACATGTCATCCTATGAGAGATATAGGGGAGTTACTAACAGAGGAGGGATGGGATTATGAAGCTCTTCAGGATGTTGTGCTTGAGTTTGTGGTGGAACACGTCAGGATGAATATGAATCATGTGAAGCTAGTCAATCTTAGAGATAAACCATGGTGGACAAAAACAAGAATAGGAAAGTTTAGTGTAAAAAGTGCTTAGGAGGTGTTGAGACAAAGATATGCAATTAAAGAAGACTTGAATAGATTATGGGTGAAGGGAGTACCTTTCAAGCTATATTTATTAGCTTGGAGAATATGGAAAGGTAAAGTTCCTGTAGCTACTAAATTACGTTCTTGGAATTGTAATGTTTCTCATAACTGCATATGTTGTTCTACCCCTGAGGCAGAGACCATCAAACATTTATTCTTAAAAGGGGAAGTAGCTGTTGGAATTTGGAAGTAGTATACTAGAGAAGATGGTATATTAGGTTCAATGTCGAATTCGGAAGACAGTAAGAAGATGGTAGAATGCTGAAGGAAACCCTAGAATGAAATTGGTTTTTAGGTTTCTTCCATTATAATTTTGTGGTTCTTGTGGAAAAGAAGAAACATATTATTCATGGTGGAATGTACTCTTTGGGAAAGTTAATCTAGAATATTAATGACACAATTCTAAAGGTGATAAAGTTTTGATTTAAAAAGGTTATTTAATTCAACAATTGGGCTCATATTATAGGGGAATTGGAGGGGTATAGAGCTAACTTTAATATTAAAGTTGTATGATGGCTAACTCCTCCTACAAACTGGGTGAAATTCAATACATATGGAGTATCCAGGGGTAATTCAGGACCCAATTTAGTAGCGTTTTGCATAAGGGATCACCTAGGTAATCTGATTGTTGCGAGAGGCTTCAAAATCTAAGACACTACGAACCTGGTGGTCGAAGCCAAGGCGATTAGAGAATGATTAATCTACTATAAGGAGAAATGGTTTGAATAGGTCATTATAAAAATCGTCTCTATAGAAATGGTTCATATCTTATAAGAGAGATGGGATACTTCTTGGAGTGTAAGTGTAGTGTTGGCGGTCAATTCAAGTAATGGGCTGAGAAGGGATATGTCAGCAAGAGTACAACATTCCCTCAGGGAAGGAAATATTCTTGCTGATTTTTTTGCTAATCTGATTTTTGTTTTTACAAGTGATTATCAAATAAATCATTTTCAAGAAGTTTCAAGTGAATTTAGGAGAATATTAAACATGGACAAAATTGGTACACCATAGATCAGAAGAAGAATCATAACCAGTTAGCTATAACATAAGTAGATTACAAGTAGAAGCTTAAACAAGTTGAAATTAAGGTAATCCTCGTACATCTCCTATTGTTTGAAGAAATTTTGATTGATGTGAGTATTCACACCTGGTGAGAGCTCTGGGGTATTCAGGGATACCATATCAGGACATATGATAGAAGGGGATNATTCATTTCATGTTGATCCCAGGGATACCATATCAGGACATATGATAGAAGGGGATACCGATCTTTGACTCCATTATAGCAACTAGTGTAGTCTGCATAGAAAGGTTTTATGGTGAAGAAGCTTAATTAGTGTTTTCCCCCTAATCCAGAGGACTAATGGTGTTATTAATCTCAATAGAGGTTCAGCCCATTAAAATATGGAAAAAGGGAGTAAAGACATTAACAAAAGGGAGTAGTGATAACTTATCTCGAGGGAAAATTAGTCTATCCTCGTGCACGTCATAGCTTCTTCAATCCCTTAGGTCCATACCATTATTTCTCCTTCCATCCAGCCATCAGTTATTTCAATAGCTACCATTCTGCCATCACATTGAATTCAAGATCTTACCATCAGTAGTACTTGTAAGTCCAAGCTAGAGACAGTCAACAAAGTGTTACACGTGAAGATATTTTGCAAAGAAGTAGGTAGAGATTCATTGAAATGAGGTTTCCATATCTCATCTCTACAAAGAGGATCCATTTCATTTTTTGCTAAGTCGGTCATTTCCATTAATTTGCAACTCCTCGAAGGTGATACATGGGAGATTGGAAGAGTCACAAACTCAGTTGTGAAGTTCAAATAGTGACATCAATAGAGGAAGAAGGAGAAAGGACACAAAGAGCTCTAAGGTGAACGTTGTCGGAAGAAGGATCTGGAACCACATTTGGGCTTCTTAAAATTGTACTTGTTTAAATTTCTTCATATTTTTTAAATAGGGCTAGATTAGATCTTGTATCGATTTGGGCTTCTTTCTTATTATTAATAAAGGGCCATGAGCTCTAACCTCTTAAATTAAAAGATGTTGTTGTTTCTCTTTATATGTGTTATTTTTAAGGTCAGCTGATAATGCCTACCAGTACTTTGTTTGTACCGATGCTTCTTGTAACACCCAAAAGTCTCTAAGATCAGACCCGAGGAGTGAAACGAAGAAAATAGGACAACCTACACTAGGTCACAGAACGAATCATGGTGTGACTCGCCAATTGACCCGATGGGTCGTGGTGTGAGCTGTTAAGTGTGCAGTGGTGGAGAAAATGTTGATTTACAGTGTACTTAATGAATTGAGGAACAAGTTTTCAAGTCCCCTGATGACCCGTTAAGTGACTCGTTGAGTGAGAAAAGATTAGAGAATGGATTTTTGGCTTCAGCGACAACAAGTTAGACAACGACCCATTACTTGACCCGATGAATCATCAAGTGGACCGTTGGGCCTGGTAGGGTTATTTTTCCAATTAGTTCATTAAGGTTTATTTCATAATTCCAAAGTTTCTAACTCCTAAACTAAGTCATTTTAAGCCCTATAAAGGGTGTTGTAAAGGGGTTTAATCATCCTAAACCCTCATTCTATTCCTGACACCTCTAAGTGAAGATCAAACCCCCTAAAGAGAAAATAGGGTTCTTTATCAAATCTTCCTCAATTCCCTTTGGGTTTCTAACCAAGTTGAGAATTCTCCAAGCCCAAGTACGTAGGGTTATAAATGGGGAATATTTTTCCACCCTCATGCCCAATTTCCATCCAATTCTATGATTTCAAGTCTCTAAGAATGTCAAATTGAATTATAGGGTTTTACCCAACTTTCATAAAATCTTCCATGCTATTCCTATGGGTTTAATCCTTTCATGTTTTAATTGATGTTTCATGTCTATTAGGGAAGATTTAACCCTAAATTTACTTATTAATTCATGAATTCTAGTTCATGAAGATTATGCCCTATTATACACGATTTATGAAATTTCAAGCTTATGAGTCCGTGATTTTAAGTATGATGAATTATAAAGTATGCATGAATATTATGTATTCTTAGACTTATTATTTCATAATTTGGGAAGGCCCATGTAAAGTTAAGTATGTTTTATCATGATTTTAGCCAAGGATTACAAGAATAAGTTTATGAAATGCTTTGGAGTCAAGATTCCCAATATTCAGATTTAAGCTATGTTTTGAGAATATGATTATGAGCAATATACATGATTTGGGAGTAGTCTAGCACCGAGTAGGCCAAGGATTCCAAGGACCTCGGTCTCTGAACTACGCGCCAACGCAGAATATATTCTTATTTGGGACCTCTCAAGAGAGTGTTTTCCCTGCCTGAGGGCACACCAGTATATCATACCTTATTCGTCCTTTGACCTGGCAAGGCTTAGGATGGCTCTCCTCCATGTGGGAAAGACATGGGATCATCATGCACTCATACGTGATGGCTATCGATTATGAAAAGTCTCCCATTGTTCCTCCTATTTTCAGTTACTCATGTTCATGTCTTATGATATTATGTTTTATAGAATATTTGATCCATTGATCGGTTTATGAGTTTTCACTTATGTTTTTAAGTACAGTACGTTACATGATTTCTACTTCTAAACCTTGGGTCATTATGTTTAGCCTATGATAAATAGATTATGAGTATATATATTTCAGATATATGGCTTTTAGAATATAGCCCTTACTCCCATGACTTGTCTTGAGTTGTATTTATGATTTCATACTATCATTTTCCTAGCATGTTTTACTTTCTCTACATTCTCAATACATTTAAAGTACTAATGCATACTTTATGCTACGTTGTGTCACGAAATAGGTTCAGGTGATCCTTCCCAGTCTCGCCATTAGCTCGCTCCTGCTCAGACCAACCAGTTTTCCCTAGTCTTGGTGAGTCCTCACCATCCGAGAACGTCTATCAGTTTATGTTGTTATGTATTGTTCTTAGTTTCAGACTTAGAGTTAACTGTGGTCCTGTCCCAGCAGCTCCTCAGTTAGTAGAGTCTTTCAGACATAGAGTTAGTATGTTCCACTTTTTGACTCAGGATTGTGTATTTTCTCTTTTATTTACGCCTTATGTTATGTAGATTTTTTCTAATCCATGCTTATGTTTTATATTCTGCTTTAGTTTATGCTCTTGAATTGCTATGCGTATGTTATGGGTTAGCTTGGAGCCAATCGTGGTTTTAGGTCTGAGGTCTCAGCTCGGGTCATGACAAATTTGGTATCAAAGAAAAGGTTAGGTGTGTCCTAAGGTGTCTAAAAGTAACGTTAAGTAGAGTCTTTTCCATGGGTGTGAAGCGTGCCACACTTATAGGAAAGAGGCTATGAGACATTTTAGAAAATTTTCCTTCTTTCATGCTTTATGTCGTGCGATGAAGTATCTCTCTATTCCTCTAACCCGTTCTCTATGCGTTTGCAGAAATATGCCTCCATGCTGAATCAATGATAGATGAAATGGCAATGGAAGTGTCCATGGCAATGGTAATGGATATGGGCATCAGCCAGCCCCACCAGCTCCAATGGATCCCTTTCCCGAGCAGGTTACTCATGCCGAGTTTCGGGTTGCTTTTCAGATGTTGGTCCAGGCTGTGACAAGCCAGGTCAACCAGTAGGCAGTGGCCCATGTACACCAGAATGGGAATGTAGCAGCAACGAGGGTGCGAGATTTCCTCAAGATGAACCCACTTGAGTTCCTATAAGGACCCACATGAGTTTATAGNCACATGAGTTTATAGAGGAGGTTCAGAAGATCACCCAGATTATGGGGGTGACTGGAGAGGAGAGTGTACACTTGGCCTCCTATAGGATGAAGGGAGTTGCTTATATATGGTTCCGTCAGTGGAAGGAGAGCAAGGGAGTTAGTGTGGTTCCCGTTAGTTGGGATGAGTTTGTTACCTCTTTCATAGACAGATCCTTTCCTTGAGAATTGAGGGAGGCAAAGGAAGCTGAGTTCGTCAATATTAAGTAGAAAAACATGACTGTACAGGAGTATGCCCTGGAGTTTATCCGGTTGTCCAAGTATGCACCGAAGATAGTGGTCGATTCAAGGGATCGAATGCGCAGGTTCATGAATAAGGTGGAAGATTTATTAGTCATGAAGTACAGGACCGTCATGCTGATTAATTATTTAGATATCTACCGATTGATCATATATGCCCAACAAATAGAGGCAGAGAAAATGAAGGAGAATGAGAGAGAGGCCAAGAGGGCTAGGACGGGGAGTTATGGGCATTTCCAATAGAGATCCAATGGTGGGAATCGCCCTCAGTTCCACCGGAGGTCGTCAGCCCCAGCTCCCTCACCAGCCAGCATTTCATCTAGACCTCGAGGAGCATGTCGTGAGAGCATACTTTTTAAGCATCTAGAAAGTGTGGCAGGAAGAACCGTCGTGAGTTCTTGGTTGGTACTGACGGTTGTTTCGAGTCTGGGAAGTCTAAACATATGCTCAGATATTGTCCTTCAGCTAGGCAGAGTGATAGTAGAGGTCATGCCCTAGCTACCACTTCAACAACTCCAGCAACTCGCCCATCTCAACAGGGCCCTCTTCTTGTGTGGGTGGCGGACAGCGCCAGAATAGGTTCTACGCACTCTCATCTTGTCAGGAGCAAGAGTGCTCACCCGATGTGGTCACTGGTAAGTTACAAGTATTCCATCTAGATGGGTATGCATTGTTAGATCCAGGGGATACATTTTCTCTCATGACTCCTTATGTTGTTGTTAGTTTCGGAGTTAGTCCTAAAATCCTATCAGAACCCTTCTCGGTCTCTATTCTTGTAGGTGAGTCAATTTTAGCTCAACGAGTATACAGAAATTGACCTATCATGATTCTTTAATAAGTCACCTCAATCGACTTAGTTGAGTTAGATATGATCGACTTAGATGTTATATTCGGTATGGATTGGTTACATGTTTATTATTCTTCAGTTGTTTGTAGAACCCGTTCGGTAGAGTTCCAATTTTCAAATGAACAAGTCCTAGAGTGGAAGGGTATAGCTGTGCTTGTAGGTCGCTTTGTCTCCGACCTAAAGCAAGGAAGATGATCTCCAAGTGTTGTGTGTACCACCTAGTTCTGGTCAAGGATGCTACGTCCGAGACCCCCTAACTCTTCAGTTAGTTTCTATTATACGTGAGTATCCGGAGGTGTTCCATGATAATCTACCAAGAGACCCTCCCGAGTGGGAGATTGACTTTGGTATTGACCTTCTCCATGATACGCAACCCATATCCATTCCTTCTTACTGAATGGCTCCAACCAAGCTAAAAGAGTTGAAGGAACAATTGAAGGATCTCTTAGATAAGGATTTCATTAGGCCTAGTAAGTCCCCATGGGGTGCTACAATTCTCTTTGTTTGGAAGCAGGATGCTTCCCTTAGAATGTGCATTGATTATCATAGTTGAACAAGGTCACAATCTAAAATAAGTATCCCTCCCCAGGATTGATGACCTATTTGACCAACTTCAGGGTGCTAACTGCTTTCCAAAGATTAACCTCAGATCCGGCTATCACCAGCTCAGAGTTAGGGAGAGTGACATCCCGAAGATAGCCTTTAGGATCTGATATGGTCACTATGAGTTCGAAGTTATGTCTTCTATACTAATGAATTCTCCTGCGGCTTTTATGGACTTGATGAACAAGGTGTTAAAGCTGTATTTGGAGATGTTCATGATTGTCTTCATAGATGATATCCTCATGTACTCTTAGAGCGAGGAGGATCATGTCGCTCATTTGAGGATTGTGTTGTAGACTCTCAAGGATAGCCAGTTATATGATAAATTCAGCAAGTGTAAGTTTTGGCTGAACTCAATAGCATTCTTGGGTCATGTGGTGTCTAGTAAGGGTGTGCAAGTGGACTCTCAAAAGATAGAAGCTGGGAGGAATTGTCCTAGACCTGTCAGTCCTACAGATATTAGGAGCTTCTTGGGTTTAGCTTGCTACTACAGGAGGTTCGTAGAGGGATTTTCATCTATTGCAGCACCGTTGACTAAGTTGACCCAAAAGAAGGTCAAATATTAGTGGTCGAATGCTTGTGAGAAGAGTTTTTCAGGAGTTAAAGGTTCGACTCACTTAGCCCCAGTATTGACCCTATCAGAGGGAACGAATGGCTTTGTTGTGTATTGTGATGCCTCTAGGATTGGTCGTGGTTGTGTGTTGATATATTATGGCAAGGTCATTGCATATTTCTCTAGATAGCTTAAGAATCATGAGAGGAATTATCCAATGCATGACCTAGAGTTGGCAGCCATGGTGTTTGCTTTAAAGATTTGGAGGCACTATTTGTATGGGGTTCATGTGAATGTATTCACGGACCACAAGAGCCTTCAGTACGTGTTCACTAAGAAGGACCTGAATCTATGGCAAAAGGAGATGGCTATAGCTTCTCAAGAACTATGACATTAGTGTCTTTTATAATCCGGGCAAGACTAATGTTGTAGTGGATGCTCTTATTAGGCTGTCATGGAGAGTGTGTCTCATGTCGAGGATGGGAGAAAGGAGTTGGTGAAGGATGTCCATAGGCTTACGCATTTGGGGGTTCGCCTTACAGATTTAACGGATGGTGGTATTATTGTTCAGAATGGGCAGAAATCTTCATTGGTGAAGGAAGTCAAAGCTAGGCAACATGAGGATCCTATCCTAGTAAAGTTGAAGCAAGCAGTCCAAAATCAGAAATAGAGATTTTCTCCCAAGGGAAAGATGCTGTACTCTGATATCAGGATCGATTGTATGTGCCGACTGTAGATGACTTGAAAGAGCAGATGTTGAATGATGCTCATGGCTCTCAATACTCTATCCATCCAGGTTCCACCAAGATGTACCCTGATCTATGGGAAGTCTATTGGTGGAATGGCATGAAAAAGGACATAGCAGAATCTATGGCTAAGTGTCCGAATTGCCAGCAGGTGAAGGTCGAGCATCAAAGACCCGGAGGTATACTTTAGGACATCAACATCCTCACTTGGTAGTGGGAAGAGATCAATATGGACTTCATTACAGGTTTGCCTCATACACACCGGCGATAATATGACTCTATGTGGGTGATTATGGAAAGGTTGACAAAATGAGCCGATTTCCTACCAGTCAAAACTACCGATTCAGTTGAGGATTATGCTTGATTTTACAATCAAGAGTTGGTTTGATTAGATGGAGTTCCTTTGTCGATCATCTCAAAGAGAGGTACTCAATTCACCTCTCAATTTTAGAGGTCGTTTTAGAGGGGCCTTGGTACACAGGTGAAGCTTAGCATAACTTTTCACCCTCAAATAGATGGTCAGGCCTAGTGGACTATTCAAACTCTTGAAGACATGTTAAGATCTTGTGTGATTGATTTCAAGGGTAGTTGGGATGATCACTTTCCTCTCATCAAGTTTTCCTACAATAACAATTACCATTCCAGCATTTAGATGGCTCCGTTTGAGGCTCTCTATTGGCGGAGGTGTAGGTCACCTATCGCATGGTCTGAGGTAGGTGAGGCTACGTTGATAGGGTCAAATTCAATTCATAAGGCTATAGATAAAGTTCATCTTAGTAGAGAGAGACTGAAAACATCTCAGAGTCATCAAAAATCTTATGCAGATGTTAGGAGGAAAAAGCTTGAGTTTGAAGTTGATGATTGGGTGTTTCTAAAGGTGTTTCCCATGAAGGGAGTTATGAGATTCAGTAAGAAAGAGAAGCTTAGTCCCTAATTTGTTGGTCCTTATAATATTTTGAGGTGAGTTGGCAAGGTGGAATATGAGTTAGAGATACCAGTAGAGATCTCTTCGGTGCATCCAGTTTTCCATGTATCTCTATTGAAAAAGTGCATTGGTGACCCATCCTTAGTTGTTCTGGTAGAGAGAATTGGTGTGAGGGATAGCCTTACTTATGAGGAGGTCCCTGTTGAGATCCTTGATCATCAGGTTCGAAAGTTGAGGAACAAGGAAGTAGCTTTAGTGAAGGTTTTATGGAGGAATCAACTTATTGAGGGAGCTAGGCGAGAAGCCGAAGTAGATATGATGGCTAGATACCCACATCTTTTCCCTTCCGGCTTAGTTCCAGCATGAGGTACCAGTTTCCTCCTTAGTACTCCATTCAGTTTCATGTCAAGTTCATGTATCTAAGTTTCTTTCATGTCATAGCATGCATGTATATTTCATGAATTCAGTTCAGTTATGTATATCAGTCCAGAGTCAGTCACTCCATTAGTTTTCAGCTATGATTGTTCAGTTCTCGGATTGCAGTTCCTTCCTATCCTTCCAGTGTGCTTAATCTACATTTCAGGATGAATATTCCCAAGGGGGAGATAATGTAATACTCCAAAAGTCCCTAAGATCAAACTCGAGGAGTGAAATGAGGAAAATAGAAAACATGCACCAGGTCACAAAACAAGTCATGGTGTAACTCGTCAATTGACCCGGTGGGTCCTGGTGTGACCCGTTAAGTGTGCAGTGGAGGAGAAAATGTTGATTTCCAGTGTACTTAACAGATTAAGGAACAAGTCTTCAAGTCCCCTAACGACCCATTAAGTGACTTGTTGAGTGAGAAAAGATCAGAGGATGGATTTTTTACTATAGTGGCAACGGGTTAGACAACGACCCATTACTTGACCCTACGGATTGTCAAGTGGATTGTTGGGTCTAGCAGGGTAATTTTTATAGTCGGTTCATTAAGGGTGATTTCATAATTCCTAAGTTCCTAACTCCTAAACGAAGTCATTTTAAGCCTTCTAAAGTGTGTTTTTAAGGGTTTTAATCATATTAAACCCTCATTCTACTCCTAACAACTCTAAGTGAAGATCAAATCCCCTTAAGAGAAAATAAGGTTCTTCATCAAATCTTCCTCATTTTCCTTTGGTTTTCTAATCAAGTTGAGAATTCTCCAAGCCCAGGTATGTAGGGTTATGAATGGGAAATTATTCCACCCTTATGCCCAATTCCGATCCAATTCTATGATTTCAAGTCTCTAAGCATGTCAAATTGAATTCTAGGGTTTTACTCAATTTTCATGAAATCTTCCATGTTATTCCTATGGGTTTAATCCTTTCATGTTATGATTGATGTTTCATGGCCATTAGAAAAAATTAAACCCTCAATTTACTTATTAATTCATGATTTCAAGTTTGTGAAGATTATTCCC
>JACEIK010018450.1:0-10707 GCA_018107945.1 Datura stramonium | reverse complement strand
GCTCAAATGCATATGCACGATGTATATCCGGGTTCAAATGCATATGCGCGATGTATATCGGGCTCGAATGCATATATGAAATGTGTATCCGGCTCAAATTCATATGTAAAACGTAAATTCGGGCTCAAATGCATACGTAAAAGTAAATTCGGGCTCAAATGCATACGTAAAAGTATATCAAGGGCTCAAATATATGTATATCACGGGCTCATATGTATGTATATCACGGGCTCATATGTATGTATATATCGGGCTCATATGTATGTTCGGGCTTAAATGCAAATAGGGGCTCAGATGCATACGTGAGAATGTAAACCACGGGCTCAAAGGCATATATGAAATGTATATCAGGGCTCAAATGAATATATAGATGTATATCACAGGCTTAAAAACGCGAATATAGGCTCAAAAGTGGAAAAATAAATAGTGATGGGCGGAGGTAACTATCATAACGTATAAACTTCGAACAAATCATGGCTCGAATAATTTTGGCGGGTAATGCTTTACCCAAAATGACGTAAAATGGTAGGACTATGCTTAGCCCTTAAAAACTCGGGGTAAACGGCCCATCTAAAATCACAAGAGTAGCACCGATGATAAAAAGGTTAAAAGTAGCAGAGAGTAGCATAAGAACAACAAAGGGCGTGAGAGGTTGAAAGTAGCATGATAGTAACTCGATTAAATGGCATGAGAAGAACGCAATGATAGCCTGCAAGCTTAAAAGCTGGATAGAATGATTAGTCAATAAGCATGAGATAAAATTTCACAAAATTAACGATTAGCTCGGATAAATTTAAAATGAAACGCTTAATCCAGTCAAAATTTGGAGGCAATGTAGCCCTAAAAAATAAAATTCGGGTGAAGTGCTTAACCTAGGACAACGCTTAGCACTTGGAAATAAAATTTAGGGTACTGCTTAACTCATAGGACAACGCTTAGCCCTTGAAAATAAAATTTAGGAGTAACGCTTAACCCTAGGACAACATAGCCCTTGAAAATAAAATTTAGGGTACTGCTTAACTCATAGGACAACGCTTAGCCCTTAAAAAATAAAATTTAGGGTAACGTTTAACCCTTAGAAATCAAAGCATTAATACTTAACCTCAAACAAAATATGTTCAGCTTTAAATAACTTACTAAGAGAGTTCAACAGCAACCCCGTTCGTGGACAAAATTCAAGGAGCTTTACGTTGCGTTGATAATGAATCGATGAGGTATATCATGATTGCAAATTTGGTACTTTGTTGCATCCTATGCTCAAAGAAAAAAAAAACATCATAAGATTAAAATGGGAAAATTTGATTTGTGCCTTTAATTTATCCGTTAATGAGTCCTGATCTCATGTGCTTGAAGATAAGACTGATCCATCCTTTTTGGGAATCAACTCCTTGGCTTGATTGAGGCTTGATGAAATTTTAATCCTTCTGGCATTACGCCCGATTCTGAAGACGCTCGATCTATTGAATTTTTGAGGTCCTCTCAAAAATTCTGCCCCAGTTGGTAAGGAAAAGGGAAAGGAGATTTTATTAAGATTTAGACCAAACCCCGTAAGGGCGCCTCGTATCCCTCTTAAACGGAATCGAATCCAACGTAGTTCGAGATTACAAGAAATGAAAGGTTTTCGAATAGAGAATAGATCAAGTTGAGAATAGCTTTGGGCATCAAGTTTCAACTCGGGTGTATGACCTTGGCATCAATCAGTGCTTGAATCTTGTCTTTCAATTGGATTATAGATTCACCCAAAGGGTATCTTGCTCGAGATGAACTTGTTCGGGGTCTCGCGGAGCTTACGAGATTGTTGAATCGGGTGGATTTTGAAAAAAAATTGGTGACCTTTGGGAGGTGGTCTGTGTGGTTTCCCCCAAATCAAATACTACTTCCGTTACTATATATGAAGCTCGTCTTCTGACCTTATCTTTCCCAATAGCTGCCAATTTGGACTAACTTCATGGCGATTCCCTTTGGGGACTTTAGGCTTTAAACCACTACGTGTTTATTGAATGGGGAAATATTTTAGTTATAACTGCAATCTTTTACTTTCAGTTATTTCTGTTGCTATTAATAATTTTATCATGAAGTTACTAACCGTTTTTCTTTGTTTGTTATTATTTTTTTATATGTAATATAATTCTCATAAAATGTTGTAATTTTATTTATTGCCATATTCGTTCATATTTCCCCCATGGGAATTTCACACTTTCACACATAATAACGGTTGCGTGGTTTCACGCCGTTCACCATTTTAAACACCTCTGGAATTGTCTTATGATTTGGTCGATCGGCGGTGCGTCGACGGTCATAAGCTTCCTCACTCTCGAGTTATTCGCGCTCGGGGAACCGTGTCAAACCCACTCTTATTCCTAGACCGTGACGGTGTACTCCTTTAGTAAGGCTTGCACATCTTTTCAAACTTAGAAAAATCACGACGTCCATGGTACGTCAAGATTAGAAATAAGAACTTGCCCTAAGTCTTAAGGGATTATTTTTAATCCCGAAAAGGTAATCCATGAATTATGTGCATTTTAAGAGAAATTTTATTTAAAGTAACGTCATTTGCTCCCGGGTGGGTAGGATAGTCTAACCTTTCTTTTGTTGCAGGCACAATGAGTCTCCCAATTTCGTATTCAAAATTCGACATGGTTTGGTGCATGCACAATGGGCATGAAAGCATGGTGTTTAATTTGGGAGAATACAGACAGTAGAAGATCCGAAAAAGTTGGATGTCAACGAAGATGTTTTTAAGATTTAATGTTGTTTCTTGTAATTGTTGTAATTTTTATAATAATAAAGTTTATTTTGGGTTTATTTGGGGAGCAAAATGACGATACTTAATAACAAGTTGTCTTAAACTCGTTAGGCCTACCTCTGGCACAAAAGAGGCACCCAAATTAGGAAGACGTATTAATGTGTTTAATTTTTATTTTCAATGTGAAGCATATTAATATGTTTCTTTCATCTACATGCTTAAATTTTCTTACGAATTTTATTATTATTATTTTGTTGTTGTTGTTTATTGTTTATCTTGATTAAATCCCCTTCCTAAAGGTTGATTTGTGCATAACCGTCCGCCATACCTTTCTCGCTTTCTATTCACCAAAATTCCAAGGCGAAGTATCTCGAGCTCGTAATACGGTATTTGTCTGTCCGGTACCCCTATAAACTTCGTTAGAGCAGTGGTAATTAATACTATTACCCAGCCTCACATCACTTTCATATGTTTTCCTCCAACATCTTATCAAGCCTCATATCCTCAAAACAATTCTAGTCAATCCTATAGTTCCTCAAAATCAACATTCTCATAACGTTTAGGCAACTCCTTCAAATCAAGCTATCACTTAAAGACCGCCCACCATGTTTCGTTGTTACCTCCTACGGTCACATCAAACATGTCTTCTTCACAGCCTAATAGGATTTCTGAGAACAAGAATGTGAGCGAGGTGAATGTTGTAGCACACCTATAGAAGGATTGAAAACTCCGTGGGGATACCAAGCCTCCACTTCAATGCAATTGCCTCCATACTATCACTCTATGTCGTTCTACGACCCTTTGCACTATCATGCGCAACATGCACATTTTCAGCCTCCTCCACTTGGACTCCAAAGGTCACCAATTTTTTTTCAAAATCCACCGATTCAACAATCTCGCAAATACTTGAGACCCGAACAAGTTCATCGAGCGGTATACCCTTTGGGTGAGATCCTATAATCAATTGAAAGACAAGATTCAAGCCTTGATTGATGCCAAGGTCATACACCCGAGTTGAAACTTGATGCCCAAAGCTATTCTCAACTTGATCTATTCTCTATTCGAAAACCTTTTATTTCTTGTAATCTGAACTACGTTGGACCTGATTTATTTAAGAGGGATATGTGATATACGAGTTCGGTCTAAATCTTAATAAAATCTCCTTTCCCTTTTTCCGTACCAACTGGGGAAGAATTTTTGAGAGGACCTCAAAATTCAATAGATCGAAGCGTTTCTACGTAACTGGAATAAGAAATTTTGAGAAGGATCTCAAAATTTCATCAAGCCTCAATCAAGCCAAGGAGTTGATTCCCAAAAAGGATGTGATTCAGTCTTATCTTCAAGCACATGAGATCGGGACTGACGGACAAATAAGGGCACAAATCAGCCTTCCCCATTTTAATCTTATGATTTTTTTTCTTTGAGCATAGGATGCAACAGGTACCAAATTTGCAATCATGATATACCTCATCGGGATTCATTATCAACTGCAACGTAAAGCTCCTTGAATTTTGTCCATGAACGGGGTTAAGCGTTAACCTCTTAGTAAGTTATTTAAAGTTGAACATTGTTTGTTTGAGGCTAAGTATTAATGCTTTGATTTCTAAAGGGTTAAATGTTACCCTAAAATTTATTTTTTAAGGGTAAGCGTTGTCCTAGGGTTTAAGAATTACCTAAATTTTCTTTCAAGGGCTAGCGTTGTCCTAGGGTTAAGCATCACCCTAAATTTTCTTTCAAAAGGCTAAGCGTTGTCCTAGGTTAAGCATTACCCTAAATTTTCTTTCAAGGGCTAAGCATTGCCTCCAAATTTTGATCGGATTAAGCGCTTTCATTTTAAATTTAGTCAAGGCTAACCATTAATTTGTAAAATTTTATCTCATGCTTTTATTGACTAATCATTTTATCAAGTTTTTTTGAAGCTTGCGGGCTACCCTTGCGTTCTTCTCATGCCATTTAATCGAGTTACTATCATGCTACTTTCAAGCTCCCATGCCCTTTGTTGTTATTATGTACTCTCTGCTTTTAACCTTTTATCATCGTGTTACTCTTCTTCTTGTGATTTTAAAGATGGGTCAAGATTTACCCCCAAGCTTTTAAGAGCTAAGCATAGTCTTACCGTTTTACATCATTTGGGTAAAAAAACACTACCCTGTAAATTATACGAGCCATTGTTCCTAGCCCATCACTATTTAGTTTTCCACTTTTGAGCCTATATTCGCATTTAAGCAAAGTGATATACATTGTGCATATGCATTTGAGCCGGATTTAATTTTACGTATGCATTTGAGCCCTTGACATTTGGGCGGGGTATACATTTTGACGTATGCATCTGAGCCCCTATTTGCAGTAAGCCCGAATTTACATTATGAGCCCGTGATATACAAGATATATGCATTCAAGCCCGTGGTATACAAGATATATGCATTCAAGCCCGTTATTTGCATTTTAATCCCGTTTATGCATTTGAGCGGGTACATTATGAGCCCGTGATATTTATTTGAGCCCGTGATATTTATTTGAGCCCGGATATGCATTTCACATATGGTTTGAGCCCGGATATACGTGGTATATATGCATTTGAGCAGGTCATTCGCATTGGAGCCCATCATATACATTTATATATGCATTTCAGGGCCCGTGGTGTACAAGATTTAGGCTTTCAAGCCCGTTATTTACATTTTAAGTCCGTTTATACATTTGAGCCCGTTATTCGCATTTTAAGAGCCCGTTTAGCCATTTTAGCCCCGTTTATGCATCTCAAGCCCGTTATTTGCATCTTAAGCCCATTTCAAACCCGTTATTTACATTTCGAGCCCGTTGTTGCATTCTGAGCCCCGTGATTTATTTGCACTTGTGCCCGAACAAACGAGCTCGATTGAATTATTGAGGCTCTCGAACAATTTACTTTCTTAATTATCATTTCTTCCCCACATCAGAGCATCATAGTCTAAAGGCGTCATCTTCATAGCGCCCGGACAACATTTCATGGCCTGATTTACTTTACAGCTTATCAAGCTCCTAAGGCGTCATAGTCTAAAGGCGTCATCTTCATGGCCTGCAGACAACATTTCATGGCCTAGAGAATTTATTTTCTACTTATCATGCTCCTAGGCGTCATAGTCTAAAGGCGTCATCTTCATGGCCTCAGACAACATTTCATAGCCTAGAATTTATTTTCTGCTTATCATGCTCCTAAGGCGTCATAGTCTAAAAATCATCTTTCATGTGCGGACATCATTTCATGGCCTAAGGAATTTATTTTACGCATCATGGCCCAGAGCTATCATGGTTTAGAGACCTCATCCGTTATCTCTAAACAAACTTTCATTGTCTAAGGGAGCTTGCATCATGTTTAAATTTTTTAGCATCTGTTTATTTCTGAAGTATTTGATGCACATGTTTTTCATTGTTCTGTGAGCATCGAAGAAATAATGAGCTACGAGTGATAACGCTTCCCTACTCTCTTCTTTTGAACAGTATTCCCACCTACTTATTTTTGTAATGCATCTAAGTCATGACGATTCGTGCTACCCCATCCTTATCCAAGTCTGTTTTGTCAACTTTTAGGGATCTCGTTAGATCCTAAATCTAGAACTACTTGCGGCTTTGATTCTCGTGAGCTTGAGATATGTGGCGACTTGATACCAAAGTCTCCAACCACAACATCTTCACAACCCCATCTTCTTTCATCGGCCCCACCGAAAATTTTTCCTTGATTCGGACAAAATTGGCCACTAGGTCCAGCGTTCTTTGCTCAACAATTCATTCTTCATTCCCGAGCAAGGAAGGGGCAAACATTGACACCAATTTTGACCTCCCTACGCCTTAATATGCTGCTTATATAAGTATATATATATTTATTTATTTTACGCAAATATTCGACTTACTTTTGTATTTATAAAATAATTTATTATCCTAATATTGTGAAAATTATTTCAAATTACATATATATGACTCATATTAATTGTAAGTTTTGATATTAAATAATTATAGCGTATATAATGTACTTACGTTTTAATATGCGTCTTTATCTTGAAATATATAATAAATTATTTACCTAATTTTACTAATTTTACGGATTTATTTGACTAATAGTACTCCAATTATAAATTATTTTATGTTTATAATATTATTTTTATAATATTTGATAACTTAATTTTATTTTTCTAGTGGTTAAATTATTTATAAATATAATAATTTAATTATGTGATATTTTACATAAGTATATTAAAATTTATGATTATTTATTAATAATAATATTTTATATATCATTAAAATAAACCACCACAAACATTACATTAAAAATTCTTAATTAAATATTTTATATTTATTAATTTAATACAACGACTAAATTCAATTTCCTCCAATTTATTTAAATTCTAGCCACTTGCTATTCAATTCATTCAATTTATTTCAAATCTGGTCACTTTCTATTCAATTTATGTCAATTTTATACCCTATTGATCAATTTTGGCTATTATTTAAATTCAATTCTAGCCAAATCAATTTCAATTTTAATTCTACCCAATTGACCGGCCGTGACCCAGGTGCTCCATAATCCATGACAGAGGCCAAAACCTAAGGATTAAATCCTAGCCGTCCATCTCATCTTTAATCTACGGCTAAATTAAATCCTACTTGTTTCCTTACTTACTTCTCTACACCCCTAAGCCTAACTCATTTTCCCACATTTTCCTCCCCACTTCTTTGCTTGTTAGGCCGCCTTCTCTCTTCTCTCTTCCTCTCCCATTTTTTCGGCGACAAACACAGCCGCCGCCTACCCCTCTCTCTTCCAGCCTTCCTACACCCTTCTCCCTCTCTCAACAAATCGCACACCACCTCCACTCAGTGACGCCTTTTCCCCTTCACCTTGAACCAATGCCGGCGACAACCCTCTTCGTCTTCTCCGGCCTCACCCAGGCAGCTGCAACCGGTACCACCCTCGCCACTCTCTGCTCTTCCTCTTCGTCATTTCCCTGCCGACCGGCCACCTGAAAACTCCATCGCCGGACCTTTCATTTTCTCCGCCTCGCCGCAGCCCTCTCCCCTTACCCTCTTTGTCATCCGCTTCCACCATTGTTTTCGGCAGCGTTTGCCCGGAGAACACCAAACCCAACCCAGGCCTCCCTCTCTCTTCTCTCTTCACTGCGGCGATGGCAGTAGCAAGCCTGTGACAACTCCATGCAACCACCTTCTTCTTCTCTCCCTCTATCTCCGGTCGCCGTCGACCGCCAAGACCCTCAGATCTCCCTCGCCTCAAGACATGAGTAAACACCATACCCTCCATGACTTCCGGTTAAAACAACAATAATGGAACACCACCGGACATCACCGTCGCACAACTCCTACCTCTTCGACTCCCCTCACCACCGTCAAAACACCAACAACACCAACGCCGCAGCTCAGCTTATTCTCTATCGACATACAGTCCTCCATTAATAACTGCCCTCAATCTCTCCTCTTCTCCTTTATTTTCTTCTCTCCCTAACGGCGAGACCTCACCACCAAACCCGCGTTGTTGACCACCATCCTCGCCCATTTCTGTTTGTTTGCATGATTATTTTTATGTTATATGCCCAGATTTGAAGTCGCAAAGTTTAGGTGATTGGTTTTTATGCAAGAGTTTGATTGTGACTCAAGTTTATCTTTAGCCTTAATTCTCGGTCGGTTGAATTTGGCTATTGAGTTATGCTTATTCTTTTAGATTTCATGTTATGTTTGCAAAGCTCATGTCTATCCCATGCCTTCTCTTTTTGTTTCTCTTTCATGTTATTATGTGTTTAATGGACACACCTTGGGTTTATAATTTATCATCAAAATTGCAATTTTTGATTTGAAATATTCTTGACAAAGCATCTCCATAGACATTTCAGCATTTCAAATGAAGTTGTGTTGTGCGGCTTTGTTGTAGCCGTCGTAGTACATGTCCGTTGATATGAAAATTTCTTATTTTTTTTATTCTACTGAATAGTTTAATTTAAAAATAAAGACAACATTGGCAACTAATTTCTTGAATATAATGCCGGGTTGTGTTTGTCAATGGGTATTTCCTTTGTAGGCTTACAATGGCGTAGTACACAAAATGTTCTGCGACTTATGTAATGATATGAGCAATTCGTCCTTTCCTCTAGAATCTATTCTTTACTGGATGATTATGATAATTTCTGATTTTGCTTAATACAGTCGTACAACCCATGATTCATTACATTACGATTGAATATTATGCCAACATTTATTTGTTTTGTTTAGGAAAGACTCTTCCTTGATTCACATTTCTTCCATTCTTTATTAAGCGGTGCAGTTTAGCACTTGGTTGTTTGGTAAATTTATATTTTCTTCCCTAAAGTCATCTGCTAGCACATGATAATAGGATAATCTGATTCTTTTCAATTTATGCAATGTGTGGGAAACTTTGGTACGTGAGCTATTTATGGTAAGATTTTAGAACTTTGAATTCAAATTTAGTTTGACTTCTATGAGAATATACTTATATGATAGTGTGTTTGATTAACTTTCTTCCTATTTAAAGCATGACGTGTATTATGGGAGAAATTGCAATATTCGACCATATATGGACCCGAGATTTCATGCCTACTTAACTAATTCTCAACCAAATAACAACTGCATTATTTTTATGGAAAGTCTTATTTAATTGATTCAATTCTGAGTGATTGATCAATTATTCTCTTTCCTTGACTGATTTAGTTTATATTCATTTAAGGTAAATTGTGATAATCTTTAGACTTAATTGATTCGATTGTCAATAAGGAAGATTCCGTTTGAATGACTTTCTTTATTATTTTCCTTTCCTTTATTTCTCTAATAGATTTTGTGACTTAATTGGTAGTATTTACCCATACAGTACTATGGATTGACTATAAAGCAACCCTCTTCTTTTTCTTTAGATTCGGACATTAGTTTGTAAGCCGAAGTTACCTTGTTCTTAAGCACATTTTTCTTCATTCCTCTATTAATTTTTAAAACTACTCCTCAACACAAGCATTGCTCGATATCCTTGAAATTCTCATGATCTTGATGTGTTGAGTTGGGTGACAATCAAGGCTTTTGGAGTATTTATTGATTCTTTTCGATTCTTGTCATCCAACCGGTTAGTATACTTTTTATTTTGTTTAGGCATTCGGACATTAGTTTGTAAACCCGAAATTACCTTGTTCTTAAGCACTTTTTTCTTCATTCCTCTATTAATTTTTAAAACTACTCCTCAACACAAGCACTGCTCGGAATCCTTGAAATTCTCATGATCTTGATGTGTTGAGTTGGGTGATAAATCAAGGCTTTTGGAGTATTTATTGATTATTTTCCGATTCTTGTCATCCAACCGGTTAGTATACTTTTTATGTTATATTTCTGCAATAATATGCTTTAAACATGCTACATGTATGTTGTGGTAGTAGTCTTTGGTTTAAAATTTATGATACTATGTGATTCAGGCCTAAACATGATTTTCTCTTAGATCTAGGGTTTCTATATGTTGTTTTGTTATATTTCATTACGTAACAGATTTCTTAGGAAGGCAAGTATTGAAGAGTCGTTCGGGATACAAAGGACCGATGATTTATTTATTAATTTCGTTTAATTGTCTGTATTTAGTCGTTATCTTATTTTAGTTTTTGTTTTATTTTATTTTATTCTTTTGTAATAATTGTAAAAGACAATGATAAATAGTGGAAAGGGGTTTTGGGGGTGGGGATTGTATTTTTCCTTACTGTTTTTTTTACTGCTAGTCCCATATAAAAACGAGTACATGAACCATTAGAGACCATGCCTATAGAAATTTAACGCGATAATACAACATTAGAAATCATGCCTATAAGGTCTAATGCATTTTTGAATTTGAATTATATTTCGTGTTATCTGCTGCGACGTTTTGGCTAACAAAATGAATATTATTATATATTTTTATTTGGTTAGATACCATATCTATAGAAGTTAATTATCGG
>JACEIK010018449.1:0-10708 GCA_018107945.1 Datura stramonium | reverse complement strand
CCCCGCCTCCGTGACACGGCGCCATCGCGGAGGGGCTCTGCCTCGGCGCCTCCCGCGGTGGTTCGATAGGATTTTCGTCCGATCTTTTCCCGGGCCTTTTTCTAGCACGTATGGCTATCAAATATGCTTAACCAGCGTGCGAATAGGCCAACTAGATGCCGGGAATCGTACGGGGTGTAACATGCTAAAGGCAAGGCGGCATCACCCGTAAGCACGAGCTACCATTAACCCCGATTTTGGAAGTAGAGTTATTTAATGTATGGGGTATTGACTTTATGGGCCCATTTTTGAACTCATACAATATGAAGTATATTTTGGTGGCTGTAGATTACGTATTAGGTGGGTGGAAGCCATTTCATTCCCTAACAATGAAGGGAAAAGTGTCACAGCATTTTTGTGGAAGCACATATTTGCCAGATTCGGTACTCCCAAATCCATCATCAGTGATGGTGGATCACACTTTTGTAATTTCCTTTTTAGAGCCCCTGCTTGGGAAATATTGTGTAAAGCATAAGATGGCAACAACTTACCATCCTGAGTCAAGCGGACAAGTGGAAGTCTCCAACCGGGAGATCAAGATGATCTTGGCCAAAATAGTGAAAACCAGCCGGACGGACTGGTCTAGGAAGCTAGATGATGCACTCTGTGCTTATCGGAAAGCGTATAAGACCCCTATTTGCACCTCACCGTACCAGCTCGTTTATGGCAAG
Source organism: Datura stramonium (assembly GCA_018107945.1). Lineage (NCBI taxonomy): Eukaryota > Viridiplantae > Streptophyta > Magnoliopsida > Solanales > Solanaceae > Datura > Datura stramonium. The sequence continues at coordinate 9,998 of JACEIK010018449.1, read as the reverse complement.
TCATGCTATTTGCCGGTAGAGTTGGACCATAAGGCGTTGTGGGCACTCAAGAAGCTGAACCTGGACTGGAGTGAACAGCCAAATTAAGGCTAGATTAGTTGAATAAATAAGATGAATTTCGGCAGTGAGCCTATGAGAGTGCAGCTATCTATAAGGAGAGAATTAAGATCTATCATGATCGAAAGATTGCAAAGAGGGAGTTTAATGTTGGTGATTTGTTGTTTAACTCGAGGCTCTGCTTGCATCTAAGTAAATTGAAGTCTAGATGGATGGGACCATATAAAATGGTGGAGGTATTCCCATATGGTTCCATTGAACTAGAAAACAAAGATGGAATGAGGTTCAAAGTAAATGGGCAGAGAGTGAAGTTGTACATGGGAAACACTGACAAGGTAAAGGGAATCGAGTCTGTGTATCTTTATGAATCCTAAATAGTCAAGAGACTTATATTGTGCCGCAATGTTAAATTAGGCGCTGCATAGGAGGCAACCCATGAATGGTCGGTGAGGTTTGAGTAGCTGACCGGAGTGCTTAGAGCGCCACAGGTATGTTCCTCAACTTTGTATTTCCTTGCTATGGGGACAAAACATGCTTTTCATAAAAAAGAGGGGTGTGTCTGTTGTCTTTTTAGTTTTTTGTCGTTTGACATTTTTTATTGCCATGTTTCCTTTAACATGCTATCTAGTAGAACCAACATGTTTAGTTTTTTTTTGTTTTTGTTTAACTAGAAGTAGTTTAGGAGTACTTTGCAGCCAATAAATGAACATGTGTTTGATGTTTTGAAATTGTTGAAAAAATGACCCTTTCTAAAAAAAATTGTGATTAGCTATGTTAGTTAACTACAAAGCATGACCATTATGGACATTTTTATGGAATTTGATAGATTAGCATGATTAGCTATAGCTTAGCTATGCATGAACCGGATAGGTAGTGTGTAATCTGATCCTGTACCATGTGTGAGTGAGGTTCTTACCTAGTTCAATCCTATGTAGGTGATCTAGAACATTCCTGATTGGTCTTTGCTTAGGTTATAGGATAGTTGGTTAGGAAAGGATCATAGACTATTTTTGAATTAGCTCACTTTTAGCCTAAATTGTCTTACCAAATGAATAAGTATTCCTTGATACAAATGTTTGAGCCTTAATTGACTATTTTTCTTTGATTAGCCTATTCACTTTCTCACTTATTTATATTGAACCTGTTTTGGCCCTGGTCCCTCCTTGGATATTGCGAACCTTAACTCAGACAAAATGCCTAGTTGAGAGTGTCTATTGTTGGGGTGCGTAAGCTGTGTGAGAGAAATGTGAAAGGAAAAAAATTTAGTCAATGAAAAGTGGTGTGGTTAAAACGAAAAGAAAAAGCAAAGAACTTACATAAAAAAATCTTGAAAAAAAAGGTGAAATAAAAGAATAAGTGACGAAGAAACCACACCCACTAGTTGAAAAATGAATGAAATGTAGAAAAGGGAGGAAAAAACAAAGAAAAGGGGAAAAAAGGTTAAAAAGTGGAGCCAAAGCTGTGTAGTGCCAAGGAGGGTTAGTCACTATTTCCATATATATCATACCCAACACGAAGCCTACATTACAAGCCAATAAAAGTCCTATAGTTATCCTAGCTTAACTATTTGAAAAGCCAGGGTAGAGACAATAATGGCAAGCCTATGGTATCACTTGCGTAGTGTTTGGAACTTCTTTGTGAGAGTGAGAGCTTTTCTTGATAGTCCCAGCTTTATACATATACATCTATATTGAGTGTGTTTGGGACATCATTTGTTGTGAGGGTATAGGGGTTGCATTGCATACTGCCAGCATTCTATGTAGAGAAATTAGTAATAGCTCGATGGTTTATTAATAGTTGAATTCCATCTCTAGATCCCTTTGTGTCATGATTCGTGGTTGCATGTATGCATAGCTATCCTGGTTTTGAATGAAAAGAGGGTTAGTATTTGATAAGTGGTCATGTGTGCAAATTTTGATATTGTTGGCTATAGGTCTTCTGTTTTACTTTCTAGTTAAGAATCGTGTTAGAGTAGTGTTTTGTTTGCCTGAGGACATGCAAAAGTCTTAAGTTGAGGGTGTCGATGCGTTGTGGGTTTACAGTACTTTTGATGCTTAAAACTTAGGAAAAATGCTTAGTCTTAGGTATGTTTATACGGATATGAGGTGCTTTTACTTTGTTTTTAGGAAAATCATGTTTTGGAGTTGAATTCTAGAATAGGAGAGGAAAAAGTGCAGAAAATGGGCCAAGTGCAGTTCTTAGTATGAGCCATACCTTTGTGGTACGAGCTGTATCATACAACCATGATGAAAACCAGAGGCTATGCACAAGTGTTGGTCCAAGTATGACTCTTGGTACAAGCCATACAATCATGGTACGAGCCGTACCACGGAGTCATGGAAAGAAGCAGAAGCTTGCACTTGCCTGAGTTTCTGGTACAAAGGGAATGCACGATTCGTGATGACAACATACTACTCATACCAAGGAGCCTTGGTAAAATTCAGAGAATATGTAAGTTGGCAGATTGCAAGGTACGAGAAGATCCTATGACTCGTAACATCTATGTATGGGCCATACCTAAAGGTTAGTGACAAATTTCATAGGATGCCAAACTTCACAGGATCAGAATACGACAGGCATTGTACAACTTATAGTCGCATTGTACGAGTCATAGTCCCAGGAATTAGAAGATCTCAAGACTGCCTAGCATAGTATAGAGGAAAGTCACGACTCGTAGCTTCATGCTACAAATCGTAGGACCTGGCAGAAACAGTTTTAGTAGTTTCCTTGTTAATATAGGAAAGGTTTTCAGTTATTATATAAATACTTTTTTAAGGTTATTTTATTGAAAGACCGATTAATTATTCTTGTAATTGTGATTCTTGAGTTGGCCAACAATCTTGGAGACCAACTACAAGAAATTTTTTGAGATTCTAATCATTGTTCTTGAATTGATATATTTTTTATTGTGGAATAATCAATTAGGTTTTTCTTTAATCATCGTTGTAATTTGTTAATTATGTTTTCTTTCATAAAATCTAATTATTTTCTTACAATCATGAATAAGTAAAACCTCCACAACGAGGATTGTAGGAACCATGATGGAATAACTAACTAGGGTTAACATAAGGTGAATCTAAACCAATACTGTAATTCCCCGAAAACTCAAAGACTAGATCCGGTACTTAAATCAAAAAATCTAGAAATCTGCAGAAAATGCCTCAGAATGACTCACATAACAAGTCGTTATGAGACCTAACGACTCGTTAGGTCAGTTGTGGGTATGGTGGTCGAGTAATGGAAGGGAGAGTCAGCGTACCCAACGGAAGACCTCATGAGTTGTGATCAGGCACCATAACCCGTTGGGTTGCTCGTGGTCAGGCCAAGGTTAGGAAATTAAAAGAGTTGGGCAGTGTACCGCACGAGTCCTCACCAAGACTCGTTATGGGTGACCACGAATCGTGGTGTCACCCGTGGGGGAACTTTAGGGTTTTGGTCAGTGTGGTCCATGACAGGTGACAATGAGTCATGGTCACTCACTAAGACTCATTAGGTCCCCAGTGGTGACCATCAGTAATTTCTAGGCAGTGTACTTAACGAGTGTGACCACGAATCGTGGTTAGTGACCACGACCCGTTAGGTCACTCGTGAGGACTGACGACCAATTTTTCCCTGTGATTTTCCAAGGGTCATTTAGTAATTTCCTACCCTTCAAAACTTAAAACTACATTGTTTTAGACATAATTTTAGACCTATAAGTGGGAATGACCGGCCTCTCCCCTCATTCCCCACGTACATTCTCAGAAAATCATCGAAGAGTCTCTCAAGAACTTTCAGAGTAAGGTCCCGGGTTCTTCATTCATCTCAAAAATTCAAGTCTCCTCCTCAAGGGAATTATTAGCAAGGTATGTGGGAATTCAAAAAGGGAATAGTTCTTCCCTTGTGTTCCCAAAAACCCTCTTATAGTTTTTCTATTAGTCTTAGCCCTGAGCTTTCGAGTACGAAGAGATTACATGTTTGTTTTTCATTGATTACTCATAGAATGATATCCATGCTTATTGTTTCTATGACCTTATCAGTTTTTGACCAAATAGTTGATGTTCCTGCAAAAGTGAATTTAAGCCCTGAGCTTTCCAATGAAAAGTATTTATATATTAAATTTCTCATGGTTTGTGAAGTGTGATTTGGGGCTGATTTTCTAGTATTTCTTATTGTTAAGATGTTGAGTAATTACTCCCTTGATAAGAATGATTTTAGCCCTGGCACGAATGATAAAGATATAATACTGCTTGTTAGATGAGATTTCCTTAATTCTTGAAATCTTTGCCATTTTGTGGATTCCTATGTCGGTGGAATAAGTTGAATTCTCTGTTAGCTGCTTAGTAGTTCAGTTCAGTTAGAACATAGAATTTCCTCAGTGCTATTCAGAATTTGTCAACTGATCAGTTTGACTATAGAATTCCTTGAGGTATCTGTGATACCTCCCAGTTAGCAGAATCAGAATCAGAACTCAGTTCATGACTCTTTAGATAAACAACTCTGAGTAGCCTTATGACCCCGGTCAGATTACAGTTTTTTCTTAGACGGTTACGATGCTTCTAGATAAGCAGCTATGACTTGTCTAGAACCAAGTTTCAGAATCTGATGCGGTAAGACTCTCAGGGTACTTTCAGTTATATATCTCTTACTAGTCTTGGACCCCAGTTTCTAGCTATAAACTTAAAATTCAGTTTAGGTATTCCAGTGGGAGCAGGACTTATCACCGAGCGGGCCAGGGTTCCAGTGCACCAAGGTTCCTAGAACTACATTGCCAACATAGGTTATAGTATTTATTGGCCTGATTGGTCCCAGACTTTTGTGATCACCCAGTTCATGCCTCTATACCCTGGCAAGGTATATTGGGTCCTACTGGTGGGGTGTATACATTGGACTCCACGTTTAGCTCACGTGGTTACATGTCGATTATAGACTCTCCCACTAGTCAGCTCAGTCCAATCTTAGAATAAGTAGTTCAGTTCAGTTTCAAGTCTATCAGTCTAGATCAGTTCATTACAGTAGCTCAGACTCATAACTTTCAGACTTAGGGCATGTCTTTGACCATTAGACAAGGTCATCTTGACCATCTCAGTTTATTACAGTTATTCAGCTCTATATATCAGTTGGTCATTGCATGTCATTTTCAGTTCAGTCTTTTATATTCAGTTATGTTTCTCTCTTGCACACTCAGTATATTCAAAGTACTGACGCATACTTTTATGTTGTATCATTTCATGATATAGCCGCAGATTCTCAGACCCAGTGATGTTGGCCGAATTTGTTCAGATCTCCCTCTCTCAGAGCAGAAGTGTGAGTCCTCATCTTTCGAGGACATTATTTCATTTATCTCGGTTATGTTTGTTACATTCAGTTAGACTTAGAGTTATCTAGGGGCTTGTCCCAGAAACACATCAGTTAGATGGCTTTCTTACATAGACTTGATTTTTCAGACTATCAGTATTATTCAGATGTTTTACATTTTATGATTCGGACTTACTTTCATAAATGTTTTATGTTATTATTTCAAAGTTTCCTCTATGTATGTTTTACTCATAATACCAGTGTACGATAGACCAGGGGTTGACTTGCGGTTACTTGTGACTCCAAGTACCGTGTTTCGTCCAGGATGTAGACTCGGGGCGTGGCAAATACGCATGTTTGTATTGTTCATCTCTTCATCATAAATATTTCATAACGATGCACAACCTTAGGACTTGCCTGAATTCTCTACTTTCTTGAACCTAGAGAGGTAGAGATTAGGAAAAGAGAAGAACAACAAAGCCTTGAACTTTAAGTTTCATTGAATAACTTCACTTGCAGTTGCAGGATAGTTAATTTGGAATAGTTGATAATGGTTAAAGTGAAAACACTCAAGAGACTTAATCTGGTGATTGTGTATAGTCATCCAAGAGGGACAAATCAGTCGTTTAGATGAATCTATGTTATCAATTTTGTAGGCTAAGTATTGGGATAGATCACTAGTTTAATAACCTAGATTTTTTATGAATTCATGGGGAACACTTCCATAGTTAATTGCACAAATCTGATTACAACAACAATCTACTACATTCTTACTTGATTCTTTCTTTAAAACCTCCTATTATGGAATAACTATACTAAAAGCATAAATACTAGCGTTATTCTACATCCTGACCATATTCCCTGTGGGATCGACCCCAACCTAGTTGGGTTATATATTAACAACATTCGCGTCATACTTTTACAACGGTTTGATTTGAGAGTTATCAATTTTAAACTAATAGTAAGATAGGCGAAGGGTTCACTTGGATCACAAAAGTGGTATAAGTTCTGGTTGATGTCCAAGGTGTAGACTGGGGGTGTGGCACTACTGCCAAAAACACAGCCACAAGGATTCAACAAACCGAAAATATTGATGAAATTTAATTGGTAAGATTTCAATGGATTCAATAGGGGAAACTCAAAACCAACAACATAAAAGCTTCATAACTTCACTAAAATGGTGGAAAACTAAGAATATTAAGGAACAGGGAGCTTACCAAACCAAGTAGCCCAAAACAGCTTCTACGTCTCTGCAAATTAAATCAAAGCATGATCTAGTGAAAAATTCAACTCCCTAGTCCTGGATTTTATATTGGATGATGTTTTTCATATTCAAAATCACTAAAAATCCAAGTACAATAGTACATTCTTATCAACACCATACAACATATCCAAATTTAACCTTAACTCTTAAGTAAAACCATATTCTTCTAGTTACTATTGAATTACTCTGATAGGTCAACTCTTAGTCAGGAAGGATGAGGTGTTACATTATCTTCCTCTTGGGATAATCTGTCCTTGAATGAGAGTCATAGATCCTCTCATCCTTTCAACACGTGAAAAAGAAATCATCACACAAACTTACCTTTCTTTTCACTTATCAAATTCAACATCATTTTCGTTGTGGAATATCGACACAATGCCTCACCTGCCCTCTGCTACACATCTCTTCCGTTCGCCCTAGACCCACCCACCAAATGGAAATCTTCCCTTTTTGTTGGGTTAGAGCCTGTAGGATTTAGAGAAAAAGGATTGTAGGAATGAATCATATGAGACATTAAGTTTGGACATAGACATAACATAGGTACATAGAACATGAATGGAATAATGTAAGACATGAGTTCATGAAACATAAAATGAGGATGAGACCTTTACCTTAGGCATTTTATTTTCATTCAAGGGATAAATACAAATATTTCATTTTCATATCTTCTTCGACTTCCATATAACTTTTTCAACATTTTGATTCCACCCCAATACTTGTACAAGTACTATTTCCATTGTCCTTAATTTGCAAACTTGGTGATTAAGGGCAGACACAAGAATGAATTTCTTCATAAGTTAAGCTCTCTTTAACACATATGTTCTTGATAGGGTTAACAAGTGACGGATCTCCCACACATTTCCTCAACATGGACACATAAAATACTAGATGCATTAAAATCAATTCTATTGGAAATTCTAGCTTATAGGGTACTTTCCCAACCCTTTGCAAGATTTTATATGGATCAATGTATCCTAGATTAAGATTTACCTTCCTTCCAGCTCACATAATTTCCTTCATAGAAAAGACTTTTAAGGACACCCAATCATCAGCATTGAATACTAGATCTCTATGCCGCACATTCTAATAAGACATTTTGCAACTTTGAGAAATTTTCAACTGCTCATGGATTAATTTAACCTTCTCCATACCTAATGGACCAAGTCTAGTCCTAATTGTTCTACCTCAATAACCTTGGACCATCCAATAGGAGACCTACGCCTTCGCCCATACAAGACTTTGAATGATGCCCTTTTGATACTAATGTGATAATTATTATTATACGAAAACTCAAAAAGAGGTAGGTGATAATCCCAATTACCTTTAAAGTCCAAGGTACAATTCCTCAACATACCCTTAAGAGTCTAAATCATGTGCTCAGCTTGATAGTCTATTTGAATACGGAAAGTGGTATTAAGATTAACCTTTGTGTTTAATCCTTTCTTAAATAACTTTCAAAAATTCACTGTGAATTAAGCACCTCTATTGGATATAATAGAAATAGAAGCCCAATGCAGTCTAACAATCCCCTAAATATATAGCTTAGCATAATCCTGTACTAAATCGGTGGTTTTATAACAAGCAAGAAATGTTTCGGTGAATTACTGAGTTGGTCTATGATCATCCAAATCGAATCATTTTTCTGGAACGAGTGAAGTAAACCTATCACAAAATTCATATTTATCATTTTCCATTTACACATAGGAAATTCTATATTCTACACTAATCCACTGGACCTCTAATGCTCGACTTTAACTACTAGCAATTCAGACACTTAGCCACATAATTCGCTACATTCTTCTTTATGTCGTTCCAAAAATAAACCTCTTTGAGGTGGTGAGACATCTTCGTAGAATCTGGATAGATGAAATATCTTGAACTATGTGCTTCTACTATAATTCTCTTTCGTAGTCCATCTATGTTTGGAACATATAGCCAGCCTTGGTACGTTAAAGTACTATCTCCCCATTTTTCAAAATATGTTGTTTTGTGATTGTGGATACCTTCATTTAACTGAAGTAAGAAAGAATCATTAACTGTTTCTCCTTTACTTCTTCTATCAAGGATGATTCATCCCTTTTCTGAATAACCAATATAACATTTCGTACCTTTGTGTTGAGACTTAAACTTCCAACGTATGGTTTTTAAAGTTTTAGTCTAAGAATAGTCTTAAGTACTACCGTAGAATTGAGTGGAACACTTTTCAAGGGTATCCTTTGGATAGAGCTTTTAGCTATATAATATTTGGCAACGCTTGTAAAGCTTGCTCTTTAAAATTATAGACTACATCCCAAGAGCATTTTCAAATTATAAAATAATAGGCAACACTTATTTATTTATATTGCTACAATTTAAAATATGCTATTTTAGTGATTCTAAAAGCAACACGTTATAAGTGTGCATTAAAATTTTTATGAAAATTTTATGCTAAATGTTCCCTCCTCTTTTTAGTGAAATATTTTCCCCAAAATCCTAAATTGCAAAAGGTTCTCCCTAAAATCTCCATTTATACATCAATTTTAGGGATTCTCTCTTTTATTCCTCTGTTAAAATCTCCCTCAACACCACCAGCGACTCTGTCGCAGTGTTTTCGCACTTGGTGGTGACTCTATCGGGGTGTTTTTGCACCTCCTCAAGTATATGTTTCTCCACCTTTTCACCTCAAAAATTTCTTCTCCTCTTCAATAGTTTTACCGTCATCTTCTTTTCTAGATATAATCTCAAATTTCATGTTTCTCCTGTTTCTTTGTGTAGAAAAGTATATTTTGTTCAGTAGTCTCGTGACTGAATTTGTTGATTTTTTGTAATTATTGTGATTTCTATGCTGTTTTTGGTTAAATTTCCAAAAGGGTTTCTCTTTTTTGTTTATATTGAAAATGTTTGGAATGTTTCTCAATTTTCTCCACGTCATTTTGTAGGGAGGCTGGGCTAATTTTCATAGTATTGTTGCAATTTTGTTGAATGTCTTAGAAAGGACCCAAATGACTTCTCTTCCTTTTTCTTGGAATGCAATTGTAATTGTTATTTTCTTTCTGCTAAGACTAGTTCACCATAATTCAGGGATGTAATTCTGTGTTCTTTCTACTTTTTCCCAATACCCTTTCAAAATTCATAGCTTACTTTCAGTAAGAGTTTCATGTCCCATATTATTCTAATTTTTGTTTTAGTAAAAAATAATAGACCTTTTAAGAAAGGGAGAATAATTAATGCCATGCATGTTTTTTTTTAATCTATTTTGGCTACTGGTTTATTAGAGAAAAATGACTAATTTTAAAAAAAGGCTAACTATTTTGGGCTTAAGTACAGAATACATACTGTAAGCTGCAATGATCCGTGAACACCTCACATCGAGCTCCATACCCACACAGCCAACACAATCAACAACACTAAACAGCTAAAC
>JACEIK010018446.1:0-10710 GCA_018107945.1 Datura stramonium | reverse complement strand
ATCCACAACTCGTGGTCTATCCCCACGGGTCACATCAGGATCCATTCTGTGACCTAATGCCAGGTTTCAAATTTTCTCCGTTTCAACTCCCAGGTTTGATCTTTGGGCTTTTGGGGTATAACAATATCTCCCCTTTGGGAAAATTCATCCTCGAATGTTGGAAATCATATAGAAAAGCAGAAAAATGCAATCAACCTACTCAAATACTGATCATTTAAGCCGAAAACTAACGGAATGACTATCTCTGATTCAAGCTACATAATCGAACTGAATTCACGAATCATACATAGATCCATACACATAAAAGAAACTTGGGCACATGAACTGAACATGAAAACTAATTAGGGTACTAGGAAAAAACTGGTACCTCAAGCTGAAACTGAGCTAGTAGAGAATAAATGTGGGTCTCTAGCCATCATGTCTACTTCGGCTTTCCATGTAGCTCTTTCAACATGTTGATTCCTCCATAACACTTTGATTGAAGTTACTTCCTTGTTCATTAGCCTTCGAACATGACGATCCAGTATTTCCACTGAAACCTCCTCATAGCTAAGGCTGTCTTTCACCCCGACACTATCCACCGGGACAACTAGAACTGGATCACCCAAACACTTCTTTAAGAGAGATACGTAAAATATAGGATACATAGAAGCTAATTCTGAGGGCAACTCCAACTGATATGCCACCTTTCCAACCCGTTTCACAATCCTGTACGGGCCGACATAGTGGGGACTAAGTTTCCCCTTCTTTCCGAACCTCATCACTCCCTTCATGGGAGACACCTTTAGAAGTACCCAATCATCAACTTCAAACTCAAGTTCTCTTCTTCTCACATATGCATAGGACTTTTGATGACTTTGAGCAATTTTAAACCTTTCCCTTATCAACTGAACTTTCTCCATAGCCTCATATACTGAATCCAGACCTATCAAGGTAGCTTCACCTACTTCAAACCAACTAATAGGCGATCTACATCTCTACCCATAGAGAGCCTCAAACAGAGCCATTTGAATGCTAGAATGGTAGCTATTGTTGTATGCAAGATCAATGAGAGGAAAATGATCATCCCATCTACCCTTGAAATCAATAACACAAGCTCTCAACATATCCTTAAGAGTTTGAATAGTCCTCTCTGCCTGACCATCTGTTTACGGGTGAAATGTTGTGCTAAGCTTGACCTGAGTGCCAAGTCCTTTTTGAAAAGATCTCCAAAATTGAGTTGTAAACTGAGTACCTCCATATTATATGATGGACAAGGGAACTTCAAGCAACCGAACCAACTCACGAATGTATAATTTAGCATAATCCTCGACTGAATTGGTCATTTTGACCGATAGAAAAATGAGCCGCTTTGTTCAACCTGTCTACAATAACCCAAATGGAGTCATATTGTCTGCGAGTGTGAGGCAAACCTGTTATAAAGTCCATATTGATATCTTCCCACTTACAAGTAGGCATGCAAATGTCTTGGAGCACACCTCCGGGTCGTTGGTGCTCAACCTTCACCTATTTACAGTTTGTACACTTAGCCACAAATTCTACTATGTCCTTCTTCATGCCATTCCACCAATAGACTTCCCGTATGTCATGGTACATCTTTGTGGCACCTAGAAGTATAGAATACCAGGATCCATGAGCCTCGTGCAACATCCGGTCTCTCAAATCATCAACATCCGGAACACATAAGAGACCCTAGTATCGAAGCACACCATCTCCCCCTTTAGAGAAGACCTCTACCTTCTAATTCTGAACAACTTCCTTTAATTTTACAAAAATCGGGTCCTCTTCTTTTCTAGCTTTTACGTTAGTCACCAAAGACGATTCCGATCCATTCTGAACAATAACACCGCCATCAGTCAAGTCAGCCAACTAAACTCCCAACCTTGCAAGTTGATGCACGTCTTTCACTAGCTCCTTCTTCCCCTCACCCGCATGGGACACGCTTTCCATGGAGAATTTACTAAGTGCATCTGCTACTACATTTTCCTTGCCCGGATGGTAAAGCACGCTCATATCATAGTCCTTAAGTAGCTCCAACCACCTCTTTTGCCGAAGATTGAGATCCTTTTGAGTGAACACATATTGTAGACTCTTATGATATGTAAATACATCCACATGGACCCTATACAAATAATGTCGCCATATCTTTAAGGCAAATACCACCGTGGCAAATTCAAGATCATGGGTCCGATAATTCTTTTTATGAACTTTCAGCTTTCTAGAAGCATATGCTATAACTTTCCGTGCTGCATCAATACACACCCAAGTCCGATCCATGAAGCATCACAATACACCACGAACCCATCGGTACCCTTGGGTAGGGTCAACACCGGTGTTGAGGTGAATCGAGTATTCAACTCTTGGAAGCTCTTCTCATAAGCCCCTGACCATTGGAATTTCACCTTCTTTTGGGTAAACTTGGTCAAGGGTGCTGCAATAGATGAAAAACCTTGAACGATTCCCCAATAGTATCTTGCTAAGCCTAAGAAACTCCTGATATCTGGAGGATTCACCGGTATAGGCCAATTCTTCACCGCTTCTATTTTCTGAGAGTCCACCTGTATGCACTCACTTGATATCACATGGCCCAAAAATGCTACCGAGTTCAACCAAAACTCACACTTGCTAAATTTTGCATACAATTGATGATCTTTCAAAGTCTGCAACACCACCCTCAAGTGAGCAGCATGCTCCTCCTCGCTTCGTTTGTATATAAGGATGTCATCAATGAACACGATCACAAACATGTCCAGATATGGCTTGAACAACCTATTCATTAGGTCCATAAAAGCTACAGGAGCATTCGTTAGTACAAAAGACATAAATACAAACTCATAATGGCCATACCGCGTACTAAAGGCTATCTTCGAGATGTCGCCCTCCTGAACTCTTAGCTGATGGTATTCAGATCTGAGATCTATCTTCGAAAAACACTTGGAACCTTGAAGCTGGTAAAATAAATCATCAATCCTAGGTAGAGGATATCTGTTCTTGATGGAAACCTTGTTCAATTGCCGATAGTCAATGCACATCCGAAGGGAACCATCCTTCTTCCAGACAAATAGAATTGGTGCACCACATGGAGACTTGCTTGGTCTGATGAAACCCTTATCCAACAGATCCTTCAGCTGCTCCTTTAACTCTTTTAGCTTAGCTGGAGCTATTCTATAAGGAGGAATAAATATAGGTTGTGTGTCGGGATGAAGGTCAATACCTAAATCAATTTCCCTCTTGGGAGGAACACCCGATAAATCATTAGGGAATACATCTGGATACTCAGATACTACCGGGACTGACTGGATAGTCGGGGTCTCGGACTCAACATCCTTAACCTTAAATAGATGGTACACACAACCTTTGAAAATCATCTTCCTGGCCTTAAGATAGGAAATAAAGAAACCTACAGGCACGATCGAACTATCCTTCCACTCCAAGACTGACTCACCTGGAAAGAAAAACTCCACTACACGGGTTCTACAATTAACAAAAGCATAACACACATATAACCAATCCATGCCTAGAATAAAATCAAAGTCAATCGTCGCTAACTCTACAAGGTCTGCAGAGGTGACTTTATGCAATACTCTGATCTGGCAACTTTTATACACCCGCTTAGCTATAACTGCATCACCAACGGGAGTAGAGACTGAGAATGGTTTTGACAGAATCTCAGGACTGACTCTGAAGCTACTATAAAAATAAGGTTTCACAAAAGACAAGGTAGCCCCTGGATTTAATAAAGCATAAGAATTAAGGTGAAACACTTGTAACATAACCCTGAACACATCTAGTTAAGTCTCCTACTTTTGGCACGAGGCGAGGGAATAGTATCTATTTTGGCGTTGTCCACACCCCCACTGGTGGATGCCCCATGCGGAGCTGAACGTGCTGGAGCTGCTGCTAACATGGTAGTTTGTGCACAACCTCTATCATCATCCTATCTAGTAAATGGACACGCTCGACGCATGTGGCCGGATCTACCGCACCCATAACAAATATCTGAGTCGAGCAAGCACTCCCCGACATGACTCTTGCCGCACTTCCCGCAGGGTGGAAAGGTGCACTCTACCTGCATTCCCCTCTGATCCCTCGAACCTGAGGCCTTACTCCTTTGATCACCCTTGGGTCTGGATGTAACACTAGCTGATGATGGTGATGGAGCTAGTGACCTTTGCTAAATATGAGGGCGGTGACCACCGCTGGATCTCTACTGAGTAAACCCATAGCTATCTGTCCGGGCCCTTTTGGCCTCTCTCTCCTTCACATGTCTCCTCCATCTGGTGGGCATACAAGACTATCTGAGGGAAATCCATATCCTGGGGGAGCATAGTGATCCTTCAATCTTTGTCCAAGTAGCTCGCCACCCCATGAATAAACCTGCTCATCCGCACCCTCTGATCAACCACTAACTCTGGGGCATATTTCGACAAGAAAGTGAACTCAAAGGCATACTATTGTACCGTCATTCTCCCCTGCTTAAAATTTAAGAACTCGACTGCCTTAAACTCCCTCATCTCATGAGGGAAGAACCGATCTAGGAATGCAACATGGAACTCTACCTAAGTGATAGGTCCGGCTCCGGTGGCCCTACTATCTTTCCATTGTAGAAACCGGATGTGTGCGACCCATTTCAACTGATATGAGGCCCACTTAGCACACTTAACCCTATTCACCCTAATGACCTCGATGATCTTTAAAATCTCGTCAATGAACTCATGAGGGTCCTCATCTACTCTTGACCCAAGGAATTCTGGCGGGTTCATTCTCAAGAAATCCCTGACTCGATCCGCCGCCGCGTTACCATTTTCGGGACATGTGAAACTGCTTGTTGATTGGCCTAAGTGGTCAAGGCCTGCGTGAGCATCTGAATGGCTACCTGAAATTCAGCATGGGCAATCAGCTCCGGTGCATGGTGCTCCTGGACTGGCGAGGCCTGCTGGTGACCATTTCCGTTGCACTCCTCGTGGCCGTCTCCATTCCCATTCCTTCTACCGTTTACTCTGCGGTGAGCCATGATTCTGCAATTGCGAATATCATGAATTAAAAGGAAAGGGAGACATCTCATCGCGTGACAAAGATCATGAAAGAAGGGAACATTTTCTAATCGTCTCGTAGCCTCTTTTTCATAAGTGTGGACCACTTCATACCCATGAAGAAGACTCTACTCAACGTGGCTTTCAGACACCCTAGGACACTTCAAACCTATTGTTCTGATACCAAGTTTGTCATGACCCGAATGTAGACCCGAATTATAACACGGGACAAGGAGCCCCGAGAGACTCCAAGTCGACCAATGGCGTGAGCATACATCTAACTCAATCAATAAAGGAGAATACACAACGTAATAACATAGAAGAAGCATAACCATGAAATACATAGAAAGCGGAATGTCATTCATACATAACAACTGGATAATACACATGGTCTGAAAGCCTCTAACAATCTTATGGGTTAATGGGATAACACCCCTAACTAACATGACAAGTCTACAAAAAAACTAAGCATGGAAAGATAATTGATATCAAACCAGTCCTCAGAGAATGAGGACTCACCAAAGAGTTGGATGCTAATCTCTGAGATGGGCTAATGACGATACTAGGGTTGAAGATCGGAGCCTGTATGTTATACCCGGAAGCATAAAGATCATACTCGGGAGTTTAAATGGAGAAAAATTTAGAACTAGCATCAGGACACAGAACGGGTCGTGAGGTGTCTCGTTGGAGTAGACCATGAGTTGTGATGTGACTTGTGGTGAGGCTCAAAAGGTGAGTGAAATTTTGGAATTTGGATCCCTACGAATGTGACCACCAGCCATGGTCAGGCCCCACGACTCATTAGGTCAGTCGTGGGAAGTGGTGATCGAGAAAGGAAAAGAAGAAGGAAGTGTACTTAATGGAAAAAAGACATATTGATGGGACAACTCTCCAACTAATACAATATCTAGAAACTGAAAGAATAACATAGAGTGTGAACATGTAGCCCTCAGAACATGACGATTCACCAAGTACGCAGAGAGCAAGGCTGAACTATCTACGGGTGAGGATTAGCCTTAGAATTAGGACCTGTATCATGAAACAATACATCATAGAAAGTATGTGGTCAGTATGTGGAATGTATTGAGTATGCAAGGTAATAAAACGGACATTTAAAACATGTATAAAACTCATAAATGATCATAACAATAGGACGACATGCTCATAACATAATTATCATAATATGACATAAGGCTCAAGCTTTTCTAAATATTCGTAATGTAAACATACTCATAATCATAATAAGAGAGCATTACTTAACATAATTTGGGCCAACATTCATAATCATAAACATGCATAAATCATGAGGAACAATGGGAGATTCTCTTAACCGACATACCCCATAAGAGCACACATAAAGCCCGACTTATAACCCTAGTCGGGACAGTGTTCGTACCTTGCCAAGAGTAGGAACCATGAAGGGCGTGATCACACATGAAAAGGGCCACCTGGGCCAGGGAAAAACATGAAAGGGTCCCAACATACCTACGGTGGCACGTAATTCATGAGATCTGGGGCCTAACATGGGCCCCGAACCTACTCGATGTTCGATACTACTCCAAAAACATATATAGTGCTCATAATAGTACATACATGAGTTCATGGGCTAGTTAAATCATGATAATCATAAACATTCTTGAACATATAAGAGCTAGCCATGACTTGAGGCCCGTGGGTCGGCCAAAAACATAATTCATGGTTGATAAAATTCATACATAGTTGTAGATCATGCATATATCTTGAAATTCATAGGTTCATAATAGATAACATAATAAATTCATAATCAAATTCATAATTCATGTTGGGTTTATCAAAAACACCAATGGATCAAGGGATCATAAATCGATCCATCATGGGGCATGCATAATCAAGCTTAATTGTTTTGAAATTTAAAATCAACAATAGTATAATCAATTTAAATCTCAAAAGATGATCAAAATCAATAGATTATGACAGGATTTAAAAATCAAAAGACCAATAATTAAATCAATTAATTTTATACAAATCCAATACAAAACCCCATGAGTTTTCAAATAAATTTTGGATAATTAATATTGAGGGAGCATGGGTGTGGAAGAATCCACCCATTGAAGACCTTACATACCTAGAATTATCAACTCCTAAATCTCCTTAAAAACCCAAGAATGAAATTGAAGAAATTGAGGTGAAAAGCTTGAAATCTCCCCTTGAATCCCCTCTCAAAGTCCTGCATGCATGAATGAGATTTTAGAATAGGTCATCCTCTTAAAACCTAGCTTTTCCCAAGCCAAAACGACGTAGTTTAGGGCCTTATATCGTGAAAAATTCAAAAATACCCTTAATGAAACTTCTCTGAAAACTGTCCAGATCTATCCCACGAGTGGGACTAACGAGTCGTTGGAACCAACGATGACCCGTCACATCCCTCGTTGAAGCCACTGCTGGTAGCCCATTCTCAATCAGGATGACCCGTACCTCCAACCAACGACTCGTCACATCGCCCATGTTTAACCCCCATGAACTTTGGCATCTCATCTCCTAACGGGTCACACCATGACCCGTCACAAGAAACAACGGACCGTTGTTATCCCCTGTAGAGTCCACTGGAAAATATTAAAACCCAAACCACGACCACAACCAATGACTCATGGTCTATTCTTACGGGTCGTTGGGACGGCCGTTGAAAGTCACCTGAACAGCGTATCCCCTTCCTATGACTGCAAACGACGACTCATTGTTTCCCACAATGAGTCGTCGTATCCCCCTTGGTCTCCACTTACACCATCCTATCCCCAACCTACGACAGCGTACAATGACTCGTGGTTTTATACCACGAGTCGTTTAGTGGTTCGTTCTATGATGCATTACCTGTTTTTCTACACTTTTCAATTTTTACCCCCGGGTCTTTTCTTAGGCCTTCCCGGGGTATTACAATATCTCCCCCTTGGAAGCTTTCGTCCCCAAATGTAGGAAACAAACAGAAAACAGAAGTATACAATTATCATAGCTATATACTGATCATTTTAACCAAAGTTTTAACGAAATGACTACCTCCATATCAAACCACATAGATGAATTGACCTCAGGCTTCACATACGCATTCATACATATAAAAGAAACTTGCACACATGAACTGAACATGGAAACTAAATGGGATCATAGGGAAAAACTTATACCTCAAGTTGGAGCTGAGCCGGTAGAGAACAAATGTAGATATCTAGCAATCATATCTGCTTCGACTTCCCACATGGCTCCCTCAACATGCTAATTCCTCCATAACACTCTCATTGAAGCTACTTGCTTGTTCCTTAGCTTACGGACTTGACGATCCAAGATTTCAACGGGGATTTCTTTATAACTGAGGCTGTCTTTTACCCCAATGCTGTCTACCGGAACTACCAAGGATGGATCACCTAAACAGTTTCTCAAAAGAAATGCATGAAACACCGGATGAACTGAAGATAACTCCGAGGTGAAGTCCAACTCATATGCCACCTTACCAACTCTTCTTACAACCCGTTAAGGACCAACAATAGTGGGGACTGAGTTTCCCTTTCTTTTCGAACCGCATGACTCCCTTCATGGGAGATACCTTTAGAAATATCCAGTCGTCCACATCATACTCCAAATCTCTTCTCCTTACATCAACATACAATTTTTGACGACTCTGAGCAGTCTTTAACCGGTCCCTTATCAATTGGACCTTCACCATCGCCTCGTGAACCGCATCTGGCCCTATCATTGCTACCTCACCAACTTCAAACAATCCAACAGGAGATCTACGCCTTCGCCCGTAGAGGGCCTCGAATGGTGCCATCCGGATACTAGAGTGATAACTGTTATTATAGGCAAACTCGATCAAGGGCAAATGAACATCTCCCAACTACGTTTGAAATCCATAACACATGCCCTCAACATATCCTTGAGGGTTTGAATGGTTCATTCTTCTTGGCCATCCGTTTGCAGATGGAATGCTGTGTTGAGCTTAATCTGAGTTCCAAGTCCCTTCTAAAAAGATCGTCAGAACTAGGAGGTAAACTGAGTACCTCAGTCTGAAATAATAGACAAGGGAACTCCATGAAGTCGAACCAACTCCCGAATATACAACTTGGCATAATCATCTGTTGCATTTGTGGTCTTGACTGGTAGGAAGTGTGCAACCTTTATTAACCTTTCTACCACCACCGAAATGGAGTCGTAGTGCCGGCGAGTATGAGGTAAGCCTATAACAAAATCCATATTAATTTCTTCCCACTTCCAAGTGGGGATGTTGATATCCTGAAGTACGCCTCCCAGTCTTTGATGCTCGACCTTCACTTGCTAGTAGTTTGGGCATTTTTCCACGAACTCCGCAATATCCTTATTCATACCATCCCACAAATAGATTTCTCGCAAGTCCCGATACATATTTGTGGATCTTGGATGAATAGAATATCTAGTACCATGTGCCTCATGCAATATCCAAACTCTCAACTCACCTACATCTGGGACACATAAACGACCCTGGTATCGTAGCACACCATCTACACCTTGGGAGAATACCTCCACCTTTTGACTCTGCACCGCCTCCTTTAGCTTCCTCAAAATGGGATCCTCATCCTGTCTGGATTTAACATCGACCACCAAGGACAATTCTGACCCGCCATGTACAACCACACCACCATCGGCCAAGTCGATCAATCTAACTCTTAGTCTTGCAAGTCGGTGGACATCTTTCACCATTTCCTTCTTCCCCTCATCCACCTGAAACACACTCTCCATTGAGAGCCTACTAAGCGCATCCGCAACCACATTTGTCTTGCCCGGGTGGTAGAGGACACTCATTTCATAGTCCTTTAGCAACTCCAACCACCTCCTTTGCCGAAGATTTAGATCCTTCTGTATGAACACATATTGCAAGCTCTTGTGATCCGTAAATACATCCACGTGAACCCCATAGAAGTAATTCCTTCATATTTTTAATGAAAACACTACCGTGGCCAACTCAAGATCATGGGTTGGGTAATTCTTTTCGTGAACCTTTAACTGTCGTGAGGTGTATGCTATCACCTTTCCACGCTGCATCAACGCACATCCCAGTCTGACTCTCAAAGCATCACAATATACATCAAAGCCATCGGTACCCTCGGTAAAGTCAACACTGTTGCTGAAGTTAGTCGGGTCTTCAATTTCTGGAAGCTTTTCTCACAATCCTCTGACCATTGGAACTTCACCTTTTTCTGAGTCAACCTAGTCAAAGGTGCTGCAATGGATGAGAAACCCTCCACAAACCTCCGGTAGTAGCCTGCTAGGCCCAAGAAACTCCGAATTTATGAAGAATTCGCCGGTCTCGGCCAATTCTTCACCGCTTTGATTTTCTGAGAATCTACCCTTATTCCCTCACTTAACACCACATGGCCTAGAAATGCCACCCGCATCCAGCCAAAATTCACACTTGTTAAACTTTGCATATAGCGACGATCCTTAAGGGTCTGAAGTACCACCCTCAGGTGAGCGGCATGCTCCTCCTCACTCTGCGAGTATATAAGGATGTCATCAATGAACACAATCACGAACATGTCCATGTATGCCTCGAATACCCTATTCATTAGATCCATAAAAGCTGCAAGAGAATTGGTTGGTCCAAAAGACATAACTACAAACTCGTAGCACCTCATACCCAATAAATTTAATTGAAAACATAGCGATAATACAAATT
>JACEIK010018445.1:0-10711 GCA_018107945.1 Datura stramonium | reverse complement strand
CTTCATTAAGAGCGACACATGGAATACATTATGCACAAAAGCTAATTCTGAGGGCAACTCCAATTCATATGCCACCATGCCAACCCGTTTTACAATTCGGTAAGGAAAAATATAATGAGGTTTGAGTTTTCCTTTCTTCCAAAACCACATCACTCCCTTCATGGGAGATACCTTTAGAAAACACCCTATCATCCACGTAAAATTCTAGTTCCCTCCTTCTCACATCGGCATAAGACTTTTGGCCACTTTGAGATATTTTTAACCTGTTTCATATGAGCTGAACCATCTTCATGGCCTCATGAACCGAATCTTGTCCTATCATTGCCGCTTCACCAACTTGGAACCAGCCAATAGGCGATCTACATCTCCAACCACAGAGAGCCTCAAACGGTGCCATCTGAATACTGGAATGATAGTTGTTATTGTATGAAAACTCGATAAGAGGAAAATGTTCATCCCAACTACCTTTGAAGTCAATCAAGCATGCTCTCAACATGTCCTTGAGTGTTTGAATTGTCCGCTCCGCTTGACCATTCGTTTGCGGGTGAAATGTTGTGCTGAGCTTAACCTGAGTACCAAGTCCTTTTTGAAATGACCTCTAAAACTGAGAGGTAAATTAGGTACCTCTGTCTGATATGATTGACAAGGGCACTCCATAAAATTGAACTAGCTCCCAGATATATAGTTTGACATAGTCCTCCATCAAATATGTGGTTTTGACTGGTAGAAAATGAGCGGCCTGGGTCAAACTGTCTACCACAACCAAATGTAGTCATATAATCGACGAGTGCAAGGCAACCCTGTGATGAAGTCTATATTGATTTCTTCCCACATCCCAATAGGAATACTGATATCCTAAAGCACACCTCCCGGTTTATGGTGCTCGACCTTTACTTGTTGATAGTTGCGACATTTAGCCACAAATTCTGATGTCCTTCTTCATGTCATTCCACCAATAGACTTCACGGTACATCTTGGTGGAACTTGGATGGATAGAATACCTGGATCCGTGAACCTCGTGCAATATCCGGTTCCTGAAGTCATCAAATTCTGGAACACATAAGCGACCCTGGTACCGAAGCACACCATCTCCCTCTTTGGAGAAGATCTCTACCTTTTGATTTTGAACCGCTTCCTTCAACTTTACTGAAATAGGGTCCTCATCTTGTCTAGCATTTACATCAGTCAATAAGGGTGATTCTGATCTGTTCCAAATAATAACACCGCCATTGGTTGAGTCAACCAAATGAACTCCCAACTATGCAAGACGATGTACATCCTTCACCGTTACCTTCCTTCCCTCATCTACATGGGACACACTCTCCATAGAGAGCCTACTAAGTGCATCGGCTACTACATTTTCCTTACCCAAATGGTAAAGGACACTCATATCATAATCCTTGAGTAGCTCCAACCACCTCCTTTGGCGCAGATTTAGATCCTTTTGGGTAAAAACATATTGTAGGCTTTTGTGGTCCGTGAACAAATCCATATGGACCCCCTACAAGTAGTGTCTCCAAATCTTCAAGGTAATTACTATTGCCGCCAATTCCATATCATGAGTCGGGTAATTCTTTTCGTAAACCTTCAGCTACCTGAAAGCATATGCTATAACCTTACCATACTACATCAAAACGCAACCAAGGCCAATCCTAGAAGCATCGCAATACACCATAAACCCATCGGTACCCTCGGGTAGGGTTAACACCGGTGCTAAGGTGAGCCGAGTCTTTAACTCCTAGAAGCTCCTCTCACAAGCCTCCGACCATTGGAACTTCACTTTCTTTTGTATCAATTTGGTCAATGGCGCTGTAATAGATGAAAACCCCTCAACAAACTTCTGATAATAACCAGCTAAGCGGAAGAAACTCCTGATATCGAAAGGATTCACCGATTTAGGCTAATTCTTCACCGCTTCTATTTTCTGAGAATCCACCTTTATGCCCTCACTTGATACCACATGTTGCAAAAACGCCACTAAGTTCAACCAAAACTTGCACTTGCTGATTTTGGCATATAATTGGCGATCCTTGAGAGTCTGTAGCACCACCCTGAAATGATCGACATGCTCCTCCTCGCTCCAAGAGTATATCAAGATGTCGTCAATAAACACAATCATGAACATATCCAGGCATGTCTTGAATACCCTGTTCATCAAGTCCATAAAAGCTATCAGAGCATTCATTAGTCCAAAAAACATAACTACAAATTCATAATGACCATACCGCGTCCAAAAGGCTGTCTTCGGGATATTGCTCTCCTGAACTTTGAGCTGATGGTACCCCGATCTCAGATCTACCTTCGAAAAGCACTTGGCACCCTGAAGCTGGTTAAATAAATTATCAATCCTGGGTAGAGGATACCTATTTTTGATGGTGACTTTGTTTAATTACCGATAGTCAATACACATGAGAAGAGAACCATCCTTCTTTCGGACAATGAGAACCGGTGCACCCCATGGGGACTTGCTCGGTCTAACGAAACCCTTATCTAACAGGTCCTTCAACTGCTCCTTCAACTCCTCTAGCTTGGCTCGATCCATTCTATAGAGAGGGAAAGATATAGGCTGCATATCGGGAAGAAGGTAAATACCAAAATCAATCTCCCTCTCGGGAGGGATTCCCAATAGATCATCAGGAAAGACCTTTGGATACTCAAATAATACTGGGACATACTAGATAGTCGGGGTGTCCGACATCGCATCCTTAACCCTAACTAGATGGTAAACAAAACCCTTAGAAATCATCTTTCTAGCCCGAAGGTAGGAAATGAAACGACCTATAGGTACAACTGAACTACGCTCCCACTCTAAGACTAGCTCTCCCGAAAAGCTAAACTCTACTACTCGGGTTCGGCAATTAATTGAGGCATAACATGCAAATAGTCAATCCATGCCGAGGATAACATCTAAATTGGTCATGGATAACTCTATCAAATCTGATGAGGTGATTTTTTGAAGGAATGAGACAGGGCAACATCTATACACCTATCTAGCTACAATTGAATCACCTACTGGAGTAGAGATTGAGAAAGACTTCAGGACTGACTCTGAAGCTACTGGAAAAATAAGGTATCACAAAGGATAAGGTGTCCCCCAGATATAACAAAGCATATACATCAAGATGGAAAACACGTAACATACTAGTGACTACATTTGGGGAGACCTCCTGCTCCTGGCGGGATGATAAGGAATAGAACCAATTTTGGCGCTGACTGTCACCTGTGCTGGTAGATGCCCCCTGATGTGCTGAACATACGGGTGGGATTGCTCAACTAGAAGCTGGGCCTCGGCCCCAATCATGGTCCTGTCTCGCTGCCGGGCCATCTCTGAGCATGTGTCTGGCTTCCCACACCCGAAGCAAGCACTTGTACCCTCTAAACACTGACCCGTGTGTCTCCAGCCACACCTGTCGAAAACTGAAATGCTGGAACTTGTGGGTTTGCTACTCTGGTCTCTAGAGCCTGAGGTCATCCTCTTTGCTCATGCCTAGATCTGGATGGCACACTCATAGTCGACAATGCAAGCCAGACGATCTCTGGTGGGACTGTTGACAGTGCCCACCACCTGGTCTCTTCTGAGAGAACCTATAACTGTCTGTCCTGGCCCTCTTGGATTCTCTCTCCTTCACATGCAATGCCTTCATATACTATCTAAGGGAAATCCATATCCTGGTGGAACATAGCGGTCCTATAATCTTTTTCTAAAAAGCCCGTCGCACCATGAACAGAACTGCTCACCCATGCCCTCCGATAAACCACTAACTCTGGGAATACTTCGATAGGAGAATGAACTCAAGGGAATACTCTCCGTCATTCTCCCTTACTTAAGATTCACAAACTCAGTTGCCTTTAGCTCCCTGATCTCATGAAGGAAGAACCAATCTAAGAACGCAACATAGAACTCCTCCCAAGTGACAGGGCCTAACACAGTAGCCCAACTATCTTTCCATTGTCGAAATCAAATGTGTGCGTCCCCTTTCAACTAGTATGAGGCCAACTCCGCACACTCAACCCATTCATCCCCATGACTTTTGTGATCTTTACAATCTTATCAATGAACTCTTACGGGTCCTCATCTAGTTTTGACTCAAGGAACTCTGGCGGGTTCATTCTCAAGAAATCCCTGACTCAAGCCGCCGCCGCATTGCCATTTTGCAGAACATTCATAACCACCTGCATATTGACCTGAGCGGTCAAGGCCTGTGCGAGCATCTAAATAGCTGCCCAAAACTCAGCATGGGCAACTGGCTCCAATGCATAGCGCCCTTGAACTGGTGGTGCCTGCTAACGCCCGTTTCCATTTCCATCCTCAATGCCTTCTCCATTCCCATCCTCCTACCATTTACTCTACGGGGATCCATGATTCTGCAATCGCGAATTGCACGGATTAGAAGGATAGGGAGGCATTTCATTGCATAACATTGATCATGAATGAAGGGAACATTTCCTAAATGTCTCATAGCCTCTTTTTCATAAGTGTGGCGCACTTCACACCCATGAAAAAGACTCTACCTAACGGGGCTTTCAGATACCCTAGGTCACTTTAAACCTATGGCTCTTATACCAAGTTTGTCCCGACCTGAATGGAGGCCTTGATCGAGACAAGGGACAAGGAGACCCGAGAGACTCCAAGTTGACCCATGGAATGAACATACATCTAACTCAATTACTAAAACAGAAGAATCAACGTCATAATCTCAGTGGAAGTCTGAAATAAACATAACGTCAAAATACACAATTTGAAGTTGAGTACATGAATTGATGGGACAATACCCCAATTAACTCGATAAAGTTGGAAACTGAAAATACATAGAGAAATCTGAATAAGCATGGTCCTTAGGACATGAGGACTCACCAAAAAATGTAAGATGCTATCTCTGAAGACTGGCTATGAACGGGGCTGAGTTTGAGTGCCGGGAAATAGCATATGGGCACATAATTATGCCCAAGATCACTACCCTACACTTAAAGCATTGTTCATCCTCGAACAACTCTTTTCATCCATGCACATGGAGACTCACACATAGATAATTGAGGCAAAATGATTCAAGCAAAGGCTACAACAATTGTTTTAGATAGCAATGAAAAAATAGAGCATGCAAGTTTTAACTCTTAAAATCGAATATAATTATGTAAAGACTTCCTAACCTCAAGAATGGACTCTCAATCTCAACAAACTCAGTCAAAATTAACCGATCAAGACAAACCAACAGGAATTTTATCATTCATTAAACATGTGCCCTCACAACAAGAGATTTACCCATTTCTCACTCACGATTCTTCAAATTTAGAACATGCATGGGTCTATGAATAAGAGATAAGCGCACTCTCACAAAGAATTCATATGCCGCATATATTGACCCATAAGCTTGCCTTTTAGTGTTTTACTCTACTAATTTAAGAATGTTCGAAAGTAAGATCAAGTAGGACTTAATAGGTTGTAATGTAATCTAAGGGCGGGTAGGGTCTATTATGGCCAGTAATAGTGACTATCTTCCCTAAGTGCTTTTAATGCATCACACTTTCATTAGGAATTTCCATCCTCCTACTCCACCTTTAAAATTTTCTACTCCCATTTTCCCTTTTGTTTCCCCATCTCATTAGGTATACTTAAGTTGTTAGTACGGAGTACTTGAGCAATTTTATTTGATTTTCTTTTTCGCTCTTTTCTTCTTTTACTCCCTACTAACTCTTATTCATTTTTAAACAAGTGCATCTCTAGTCTTCTCTTCAACTCCCCCAACTACTATTTTCCTTCTAATTTCACTTCTCACTCCTCAACTTCTTTGCAATTTCACATAAGCGCTTATGAGTTTTGGATCAAATTAAAGGCTAATTAAATGAAAGGATTAAGATCATTTTGTGGCTAGAAAATAATAGGCTAAAGTCTCAATGGGGCTAACTAGGATGAGACATTCAAGGTAGGTAAAGCGAGGGATAAAAATTAGGCTCATTTCAAGAAATGCCTAAATCATCTCCTACAATTTACATCCTTCATTTTGCTTTGTATACACACCAGGCAAGCTCTAGACACTACACAATAGCATGGAATATTCAAAAACCTTACACATACAACACATGCTTAATTTAAGACAAGTTCAACAGACTCTTAACTCAACTAATCACAAAAATGAAAAATTCAGCTTTGAACACATCGAGTCACATCCAAGAGATTAGGTGTCTCAAACAGAGCTATAGAACAGCTCACATGCTTCAACATATACTACACTTGCGTCTCACAATCATAAATAGCACATAACAAGAATATCTAGCCATTAATCAACTATGGGTTCCAAAATAAAAACCTATTGACTAATTCTCCATCACGACGGTCTTCATCCATCCATCATCGGGAAGATTCCTTAACTATGACTACAAAAACTATGTACAAACAAAGAAGGCTTTTATTCATTGGTTCAAAGTTCCCCCCATCAGATAAAAACCGAAAAGAAAAACCAACGGGTGGGTTAATCATGCTCAAATCAACTTTTTCATCCAACAATAACTTACAAAGCACTAATTCCACCCAAAATCATTAAGCACAAAATTTTTAAATTTCTGTCATCCCACACTTAAAATATGCAATGTCCCCAAAACATCAAATTGAAATACAAAAAGGGTGAGAAATACTCCCTGAAGCCTCTAGGCTTAGCTAACAGCCTGTTTTTCTTCATTTTTGTACAGGTGAGTTGTCGACCCTACTTTTCCTCTTTCATGCTCCTTAGTTTCCTCTTCCAAGGGTACTCAGACTTCCCCTTAATCTATGTTCATTCACCACCAAAAACAATAATAAAAAGAGTGAAAATATACAAAATCAACACAAAAGTAAAATAAAATTGTACCTGTGGTACCCTTGGTTGTCTCCCAAACAGCGCCTGATTTTATGTCGCGGCACGACGTGGACTATCCTTTTCACAACATCCTCAAACCGGTGTTCCCTTTCGAGAACCATCTTTTTCTCTTTTTATTTTTTGAGGGAACAACCTCCACTCTTTCCCTCTCTTCTTGTAATTCCTTTTCTAACTGAAGCCCTTCATCAGATTCGGGATGAAAAGTGATCATCTCCTACGGCCGTAGACCTATGGAATCTACCACCCTACACTTAGCCTCTGACAACACACTGATCTTACAAAGGTCTCTATAGTGTGTGGGTGGGTTTATCTCTTGGTAGACCCGGAAGAGTCCTTCTTCATCATCGACCCTCAATTTTAGGTCCTTGCTCTTACATTAATAATTGCTCCTCCAGTGGCCAAGAATGGTAGTCCCAAGATCATAGGAACCTTGTAATCCACTTTAAAATCAAGAATGATGAAGTCAACGGGTATAATGAACTTACCCAGTTTGATGAGAAGGTCCTCGATTATTCCATCTGGTGCCACTTGAGACTTGTATGCCAGCTGCAACATCATTCGTGTTGGTCTCGATTGACCCAACCCCAAGTTTTTAAACAATTATAGTGGCATTATATTAAATGTTGCCCCTACATCACATAGAGCTGTTATTACCTCAGATTTACCAATTTTAATGGGGAGAGTAAAACTCCCTTGGTCTTTGAACTTTTTCGGTATCTTGCTCATTACTCGGTGGCGGCATACCTCAGTCAGTTCCACTGTCTGAACATCCACCAATCTGACTGATTTGGCCACCATATCATTCAAGTACTTATCATACTTGGGCATTTCCTGCAAAACATCAAGAAAAGGCAAATTTATGTGAAGTTCTTTGAAAATATCAAAGAACTTTTTAAAGCATTCCTCCTCCTTGCTCTTTTACAGTCTTTGCAAGAAAGGTGGTGGTGGTCTCTATGCTAGCTGCAATAATGATTGTGCATTTTATTGCACAACACTCTGATTATCACCCTTGTCATTCTGTGGCCCATTTCTAACCAACTATGGTTGCACCTCATTTTTCTTTTCCTTCGGTGGTGTATCATCCAATTGCCTGCCACTCATCAAACTGATGGCATTGACCTGTCAGGGGTTTGTATCTGTGTCACTGGGTAAACCTCCCTAAGGTCTGGTATGCTGAGTAGTTGCTATTTGACCCATCTGTTTCTCTAGATTGCAGGTGGGCAACTGCTGATTTTTCAAATCTGATGCCATCCTCGCTTGATTATCTGCTAATTGGGTCTGTGTTGCCATAATCTTTTGCAACATCTCCTCAATGTTGCTGCTCAACTGGCAACCATTATTCCTGTTTTGCTGCTGATACTGATGCTGTTAAGGTTGCTGGTAGCTTTGACTTTGATTTCCACCCCAAGAAAAATTTGGGTGGCTTTGCCAATTCATGTTGTAATTGCTCCCAAAATTTTGATTGTTTCTCTGAATATTCCCAACAAAATTGACCGATCCAGGAGTGGCCCCTCAATATTCTACATTGTTCCCATTATTACCATAAATTTCACACCAACTAGGAGCCTACAGAACTGCATTCACCTGTCCCTATTGTTGGGTCATACCTAGTTTATTGAACTGAGTCATCATCTGATGTTGAAATGATGCTAGATGTGCCGCCAAGGAATTTACACCATCCACTTCTATCATCCCTGTTGTTCTCTTTCCTTCCCCTCTTGATGTTTCACCGTGCCACACTAGATTCTCTTGAGCAATCCTATTCAACAAAGTGTATAGCTCATCGTAACTCTTCGCCAATGATTGCCCACCCGCTGTAGAGTTTAGTAAAATTTTGGTGTTTGGTTCTAGAAATTTCACAAAGGTATGGGTTAGTACTTCATTGGACTACTGGTGATGGGGTCACTCTCTCTATAATGAGTTGAATCTCTCCCATGACAAATACAAGTTCTCCTCCTGCCTCTGCTTGAAGCTTAATATTTCACTCCTGAATTTTGCAGTCTTGCCTAAAGAAAAGAATCTGATGAGGAACTTCTTTGCTAATTCATCCAAAGAAGTAATGGAATTAGGTGGCTCATCCTTCAACCACCTCTTTGCCTCTCCCAATAATGAAAATGGGAAGAGTGTGAGTCGGTCATAATCCGTTGATAATCCGGTGGGGACGAAGGTATAAGTGATCTTTAAGAAGTTCTGTCAGTGCTATTGTGGGTTCCCATGACTCATCCCAGTGAACTGGCCACTTGAATGTAATAGCTGCACCATATTCTGTTTCAATTCAAAGTTCCATCCGAGCTCCGATTTGCGGATACTAGTGGCCACATTTGTTGCTAGTGGGGTTGCCACTTTACTAACTGGTCATGCTGCCATTTGGTCAAGTAACAACTCTGCTTGACCTTCTGGTGGATGTTGTTGCAACTTCTCTTGTAATCTTTTCAACTTTCGCTCTAGAGCTTCCCTCCTAAGCAAATGCAGTTGTGATTCAGGTTCCAACAATGGTTCCACTAGCTCTTTATTCCTTGCCGGCTCTACATGGACAACCTGTCACCTGAAATATAGCAGACTAAGACCATGTTTTTCAACACTTAAGGAAATTAAAAGTCACAAAAATAGAAAAATTCTCTACACTATGTCAGTTCCCGGCAATGGCACAAAAACTTGTTCGCGCTCCAGCGCACGCGCAAGCGTACGCAGTCGTACAAGTAACAAGTGACCCTTTTCAAGAGCCGGATGTCAAACCCACAAGGACTGGGCCAATTCAGAAAATTATCAAGTTCAAGTGTTAAACATAACTTCACAAGTGTTGATTATAGAAATTTTTGGTAAATTCTAATTAAGTCTAGGGGTGATCACAAAATACTCGAGAAATAATATAAGAAGCAACTAGAGTTAAGGCCTCATAATCATGCAATGTTACAATTCACAATTGTTTGAGCATGAAAACTTCAGTTGTTGTCTCACATAATTAAAATGCTATGTTCATGGTCTTTCGAGCCTCTAAACATGACAAACTAGTCACACAACTACATCGTTGAGGGGGGATGTGACGTCCTAATTTGTCAGAAATTTAACTATATGGATGTAGTTGACGGAGTTTTCACCCTTAGATTATGGACTTTCAAATCGCTAATCATTTAAACGAACTTAGTTTCACAACTACTTTTACGACTGGTGATGTGATAATTCAAAGCCGGTGTCTAGTTCATCATGTTTTAGTAACCAAGGAAGGAAAATTAGGTATAATTTCTATCCTAATTGCGAATCCTATCATAAAAGTAAGAACTTTCTCCGTACACTATCATGTTCTAGCCTAGGGTTACTCTTTCAAGCTTTTACCCAAGCTTAACACATATTTTTTAACAATAATAAAGAATGTAAGATAGAACAACAATAAAAACTCAAACAAAGAAGAATTCATGCATTTACAATCATCTTACATAGCCTCAACCCTAGAGGAAGGGTTTTAGGTACTCATGTTCGTACAAATACTCAAAAACATGTTTAAATTAGAGTACTTACAAGAATAATTAAAAGAGAATGAAAAAATAAGGAACCCTAGGGAGAGTTCTTCCGTTCTCCCTTCGCTCCTTTACAGTTTCCCAAAAATATTTCGTGATAAATGATTTTAGGAGCTATGGTTTTAATTTATACTAAGTGAAAATTTGAAAAATTTAGCCGTGCATGGACTGCCTCCGTATCACGGAGCTGGACTCCCTAATTTACGTCTGTGCCATGGAGCTAACGCGGATGCCCACTAGTTTGGACTCCTTGAAAGCTCGTGTGCTTCACTGCTGCGTGTCGCTTGGCATGGTATGGCAGCCATCACACAGGGCCCTTAGTGTGGCACGGCGCCATCGCGCGCT
>JACEIK010018441.1:0-10719 GCA_018107945.1 Datura stramonium | reverse complement strand
CACTAAACTCACCATTATGAGCCTTAAACAATGTAGTATAGGTCCTTAGGATGTAGAAATGATTAAAATGCCCTTAATGATTATGCAGGAAATTTTTCACCTGATGAACGGGCGCTCCAACGGGTCGTTGGAGGATACCATGACCCGTGGTGACTATCCTTGTTGTACACTATCTAGGCTTAGGTCTCAGCTCAACCCACGACTCAAAACAATGGGTCGCCATACTATACAATGGGTCGTTCTGTCGACCATTTTTTCCTCCTATAGATTTGGCACCTCATCCTTAAATGAGCCTCACCACGACTCATTACATCCACAAATGAGTCGTGGTTTTCTTCCGTCGAACCCACTGGAAATTTCACCACTCAAATGACTGTTGCTAACCACAATCCGTGGTAACTCATGACGGGTCGTGGGATGACCCGTTACTTCCCAAATGCTAAAGTCCATCTCCCACCACGACTACAAATGACAACTGGTTGTTTCCCACAATGAGTCATCACATCGGTTGTTGCTCCCACTATCCCCAGACGAGATACTTTCCACGACTCATTCCAACAGGTCGTTTGTTGGACCAACGATTCGTAGGGTCACCCATTCTGCAACATTTTTCCTGGTTTCAGTAGTTTTCAACTTTTAACTCCCGGTTCTAATCTTAGGCACATCTTGGTATTACACGGGAGCTTTGTAAAACTTACGTTTTGTTATTTTTTTGGGGCTTTTGGTGGCTGTTTTGTGGTGTATCTGTTTTTAATCCATCTTCCTTTGGTTTTCTTTAGTTTTTGAGGTTGGTTATAGGTGTGTTAATGTCGTTAAATTGTTGTCTCTGTGTTTCTACTGTTGAATTCATATGAATCTTGTTGGGTAAGATTCATTTGTCTTGTTTGTTGTTGAATTGTGTTGGTTGCATTTTGGTAGTAACTTGGTCTGCTCTTAGGCAATAACTTGATTATTATAAGGGTGGAGGTTTGTCTTAGCTCGGGTTCGCCGAAAAATCCAAAGTATATTAGGCTTGTCCTTCCTTTGTCAGCATGAATTCCGTAGCGGTTGTTGTTAGTATTGACGTGTTTGTTGGTCATTTTATGAAGATTTATTTTATGTTGTTATTTGACACTTGTGTTGCTTTTTATATTGTGATAAATGTGTGTATGAGGTACTGGTTTGGTTGGTGGCTCGGGCTTGAGTGTGGAGAATTGTAGTCATGGCAAATTATTATATTCGTGTCCAGAGGTCGTGTGGTTCTTATAGAAATTTATAGGCTGCTAGTGTAAATAATATTAAGTGATGACATCTACAAGTGAATGACGGTTTAGAGTGGTCAAGATCAATGGTCATGTCGATCTTTTATTATATTAGTATCGGCGACCGTGTCGGTCGTGTCGTTTGCACATTGGCGGTTGTGGTGATGCTTGGGTTGGTTTGGGTGTGTCCCCTGTTGTTAGTGATGAGTAGACTAGCTTGTGGGCTGTTTGTAAATCTTGGGAATAGGCTGGTTCGGGATAGTGATCCTTAGCTCGATTAGTGGCTCGTCGGTGGACGTCTAGACGTGAAAGAATAGTATTGCGTTGTGATAATCAGTTGGTGGGGTTTGAGAGCCGATTATGGGATTTTTGAGCATGTATTATTATTACTATTATTATTGGTGTTGTTGTTGTTGTTGATTGTGAATATTGTGATTTTGTGTGTGTTATGTTTTAGGCCTTATGGCTTGTGGATACCTGATGCACGAGAGTTGTTCTGTCTAGGGATCGAGCCCAAGGTGCGTTTTGACTTATGGATACCCGATGCATGAGAGTATTTTTGGTCTAGGGGTTGAGCCCAAGGAGTTAAATGACCTACGAGGTCATGAATGTTGTCCTCCGTAGTTTCGAGTTGAGACATTATACGAGAGTGGTCTGACATGTTTAACCCTTCCTAGGATCGCGATTGATTCTCCTGGATGGATTGAGCTCTACTAACTATGCGCAACCGAGAGAGGTTCCAGTAGTGCTTGTTTGATGATGTTGATTGATTAGTGTTTACTTTTGATATGCTTGGCATTATATTGTGATTGCTGCTCGTGTTATCTGTTATCTGATAGTAGTGGAAGCTAGATGTTGGATGGTGTTAGCTGAGGACATTAAGAGTTCTAGAGGTGATGAATAGTGAGTGATGTCGTCTAGATGTTGTGTGATGTTGTTTACTTGTTGGACTCATTGGGATTATAGGGGCCAGATAAGTTCTGTTTGTGTGCTTACTTGTACTTTCCAAGCTTATGGGGAGCAGGTAGGTTCTATGTGTTTTCTTAAGTTGAGTTTCTCCTCCTGCAATATCCGTTGTATCTATGGATCTCTAATCTAAGTCTTTCAATTGTTTATGCCTTTCATACTCAATATATTATTGTATTGGTTCCCTAGTTGGGGTGCTACATTCATGCTTGTAGGTGATGTGGGCTGGTAGATTGATATCTTTGTTGTTGAATGGAGTTCCAATGGAGTCGATGCGCTCCATGTCTTTCAGAGTCGCTAGGTGTTTGAGTTAAGGGTAGTTTGGGGCCCTGTCTTGAACAATTGACTATTATTGTATTCATAGAGGCTCATAGACATCAGGTATGGTTGTAGAGTTGTTGTAGCCAGGTGGGCTATATTGTATAGTTGTTTTCCATTATGTGGCCTTAGCGACCTATTGTGTATCTATTGGTTGGTCTGTTAGCCAGCTTCCTTTTTAGTCTGTCGTTTACTCTGATTTAACTTATGTTGTAATGTTGAACCTTGTTGGTTCTAGATTGTTGTAGTTAGGAGATTGTAGGGTTCGCTTGGTCAAGTGCGGCACTGGGTGCCGGTCACGACTCCCTAGGCTTGGAGTGTGACATCTTGAATATTTGAAAATGGTGTTTGCGCATAAAAGAACTAAATGGGTTAAGAGATTGCATGGTCACTAGCTGGAATTATTTTTACCAAATGCTTTCTCTACTTCCTTTGCTCACCTCCTACTAATATTATTTATCATGTTGGTTGTAGGTATTGATCAAGCTTTGAGGATAAATCTTTTTTAAGTGGGGGATAATGATAGCAACCAAAGAGACTCAAATCCAATGAAGGTACAAATATAGTCAATGTCAAGATTCGAGGATGAATCTTCTTTAAGAAGGGGAGAATGATAGCATCCATGGCAGCTCAATGTCATTAAAAGACATGGGTAAAGATTTGAAAGTTCCACCGAATAAGGAATTTCAAGACAAACTCAAATGGGCTGCAATTAGCTATTATAAAGTGTGTTGTGATGGAAGAAGATATCAAGCCCAAAGAAGATATTTTCTCCAAGTCTTACATCTATTTTAAGGCCTAAATTAAAGTTCAAGAGGATATGGAATGGGGCCCAAATCAGCCCTCAATGGGAGAAAATATTGCGGTACTTTTTAATTTAGTTTCTAATTATGTTTAAGAGTTGTTTTATTCTATGTTGACTTCCTAGGACTTTGTTTGTGGCAGCTTTCTATGCCATTTAGTGTTCTGTTTTAATCTATGTTGACTACACTGGTCAAAGTGTGGGCAACCTTCAATGTCTCTAGGAAATATAATTTCCTTTAACTGAGTCTTTGACTTGCTCCTTCTAGGATTCTATATAAAGGGGGTTCATTCTCTTTATTATAACAAAGTTTGATTTAATCTATTAGTAGTAGACTTGTGTCTTGTGGAGACCATTTTAGGTTCTCTTGAGTTATGCCCCTTTTCTCTTCTACTTTGAACCATAGCTTGAATTTATTCAATGGTAAGATTCCTTGTTTGAGTTCCCTCCCCTTTTTTCTTCTTCTACTTCTTCTCAATTTCTTGTTTCTTCTCTTTTCATCAGCTCCTTCTCCCTTTCTAATTTTCTAATTTTAAACTCTTCCACTATTCGTGTCATTATCACGTTAGTCGTACATACCTCGAATGAAGAACTTAGACTCAAGCTTGAAAATCCTTAGGTTGAAGCAAATGAATTTCCTAGCTTTTCCCTTTAGATCTTGAGAGCTTTGATCCTTGATTCTGCTTTGAAATTGGGAGGAATGAGTGTTTAGGCTTTTAGAATCCTTACATAACCCATTTAGGAAACCCAAAACATTCACGTTTATGTTAATGATTTGGAAAATTATAAAGATATCCCTAGGAACCTTGTAATACCCCAAAAGTCCCTAACATCAGACCTAAGGGTTCAAGTGGAGAAAATAAGGAATATTACACCAGGTCATAGGATAAGACATCCAGTGACCCGTGATGAGACTTCACGAGTCGTAAAGTGACTCATGAAGTAGAGAAGGATTGGCAA
The DNA here is from genome assembly GCA_018107945.1 of Datura stramonium. Taxonomy (NCBI): domain Eukaryota; kingdom Viridiplantae; phylum Streptophyta; class Magnoliopsida; order Solanales; family Solanaceae; genus Datura; species Datura stramonium. The sequence continues at coordinate 6,432 of JACEIK010018441.1, read as the reverse complement.
TAACTCGTGGTCAGGGGGTAACCATGAGTGGCAGTCACGAGTTGTGGTGTAGCTAATGACTCGTTAAGTGAGCCGTAGTCAAGATGGTCAAAGATGGAAGATTTGATTTCCCGAAGATGTCACGAGGGGAGTCACGAGTCTTGGTGTACCTCACGACTCATGAAGTGGGTCATTGTCTAGGTTTTTTAAATTCAAGATGGGATTTTTCCAGTAGACTTAACAATTGGGAACTAACGATTCGTCAAGTGCCTCACGAGTCGTGATGTCACTCATGAGGTCTGGCAGTGTCAAATTTTCCTATAGTTTAGCAAGGGAATTTTCATAATTCTAAGATCCTAAACCCTAAACTACGTCATTTTAAGCTTAGTTAGGAAGGTTTTAAGAGGGTTTAATCTATTCTAACATGTGCCCTCCCATGCATGCAATACTAGAGAATTCCTAAGGAGATCAAGCCTAGAACTCTTCTAATTCTTCTCCAATTCCATTGGGCTTTCTAGGAAGAGTGTAAAACCAGATTACCCAGGTATGTAGGGCTATGAATGGGAGTTTCTCTTCACTCTCATGCCCATATCCCATCTAATTTCACGAATTCAATGTGTATGATTCATGGGGTTTTAACCCAATTTATGAAATTCTCTATGTATCTATCGTCAGTCAATTTTATTCATGTTTCTAATGATGTTTTAAGATTCATGGGTATGTTTTATAATGATTTTGATTATAAGTTGTGATTTCAAAGTTTTAAGACCCAATTATGCAAGTTTTATAAAAAATTTGTGATTATGATCTATGTTTTCAAGCATGATGAGATGTCTAGTATGATAGTATGACTATGAAGTACCGGTGTATATATCCATGATTTTGATTATCTAGTCTATTTTAAAGTATGTTAAAAGTTTGGGAAATTCCATATGATCTAAGTATGTTTCATGATTTTCTTACCACATAGTTTTGGAGCCTAGACTCCCACTTTTTTAGCTTGTGGTATGTTTTGAGCCAAGGCTCCTCATGTTCAGTTTTCAAACTATGTAGGTAATGTTATGATCAGCTTCATCGAAAGATGATGGTTCGGCTTCATTGAAATATGATGGAGTGCATATACATGTTTTTGGGAGTAGTGTCTAGCACCAAGTAGGCTAGGGGTTCAGATAATCCCGTGCCTCAAAACTACATGCCAATGTAGGTTTATTCAAATTCTTAGGACCTCCCTTGTAAGATTCCCCTGCCCCCAAGGGGCCTTCAACATGATATCGATATCATGGTAGTGCCCTTAGCCCTGACAAGGCTTTAGACGGCTCTGCCCACTTGAGTATAATAGTTGGGACCACGTGAGCTCTATCGTGGTAATGTCAATTATATTACGAATCTCCCATTATCCCTCATGATTTCACTTATGCATGTTCATAAGTTATGATATTATGTTTTCAGTAGGTTTGACCCAATATTCAGTTTTACTTATGATTATGAATTTTAGCTTTGGGTCATTCGATTCAATTATGAGATTTAATTATATTTAATCATGTTTTCAGATAATAGCATGCAGGAATTACTCTCAGAATCTTATAATGTAATGATATGTGATATATATGTTTTCATTTTTACTTACTCAGATGCTTTATTTACCTTGCATACTCCATACATTCAAGTACTAACCGCATACTCTATCATGTATCGTTTCATGATACAGGATCAGATGTTCAGGATCAGTCCCGCCGCTAGCTAGTTCTCAGAGTTTAGCTTACCCATTTTTGTTGGTGAGTCCTCATCCATTGAGGAACTTCAATTATATTTGTTATTATCATCGTTCAGTTTCAGTCTTTTAATGAGCTAGTTGGGTCTTTTCCCATCAGCTCCTCAGTATATAGAGGCTCATCAGACATAGTTTTGTATTTCAATTTATGATTTAGTGTTTGAAATTCTAGTGTTCAGATGTTTGAAATGTTCAGACTTCTGCTATTTCATAATTTAGTTTTCCGCATTACTTATATTGATCATTAGTTATCATGTTCATGCCATGGTTGACTTGGAGCCATTTATGGTTTTAGGTTTCGTATCTCAATACGGAGTTATGTTCGGATCGTGACAAACTTGGTATTAGAGCATTAGGTTTTAAAGTATCCTAGGGTGTCTGAAAGCCGCATTAAAGGGAGTCTTTTTCATGGGTGTGAAGTGCGCAACACTTATGACGAAGAGGCTATGAAATGGTTTAGGAAATTTCCCTTATTTTGTGATCTATGTTGTGCGATGAAGTGTCTCTCTGTCCTTCTAACTCATGCTATACGCATTTGTAGAATCATGCCTCCTCACCGAGTTAATGGAAGAAGAAACGAGAACAAAAATGGCCATGAGAATGGCAATGGATATGGGCACCAACCTGCCCCACAAGCCCCAGAGGATCATGTGCTTGAGCAGGTTGTCCATGCTGAGTTTAGGGAAGCTATCTAGATGTTGGCATAAGCATTGACCGCTTAGTTCAATCAGCAGGCAGTGGCTCATGTTCCCCAGAATGGGAACGTGGAAGCAACTAGAGTCAGAGACTTCCTCAGGATGAATCCCCTGAAGTTTCTTGGGTCGGGAGTGGATGATGATCCACACGAGTTTATTGATGAGATTCGGAAGATCACCCAGATTATGGGGGTGACGGGGGAGGAATGTTCAGATCTATCCTCTTATCAATTGATAGGGGTTGTTAATATTTGGTTTAGATAGTGGAACGATGGCCAGGGAGTCGGAGCGGGTCCCATTGGTTGGGATGAGTTTCTCACAGTGTTCTTTGACCAATTTATTTCCTGGTAGATGAGGGAGATCAAGGCAGCAGAGTTTGTGAACCTAAGGTAGAAGAACATGACGGTCTAAGAGTATGCTTTAGAGTTCACCCGCTTATCCAAAAATGTACAGGAGATGGTGGTTGATCAGAGAGCTCGGGTGAGTTGATTTGTGCATGAGATAGCAGAATATTTGGTCAAGAATTGCAAGACCACTATGCTTTATCAGGATATTGAGTTCTCAGGATTGGTCCTGTATGCCCAGCAGATAGAAGCGGTACAGGTGAGTTAGAGAGAGAGAGAGGGGCCTAGAGGGCCAGGACCGATAGTTTTGGGTTCTCCCAGCAAAGGTCTGGTGGTGGACATCTTTAGTAGTCCCACAAAAGATCATCAACCCCAGTGCCACCAGCAGCAAGTGTGCCCTCCAGTTCTTGGCGCGACCATAGGGGACAAGCATCAGGTTCTCGAGGTCAGGGGAGAGGCACGTAGAGCCTAGCATTCCAGGATGCGACAAGTGTGGCAGAAGTCACACTAGTCAGTTCTTAACAAGTACAGGTGCACGTTTTAGGTGTTGAAAGCCCGAACTATGCTTAGATATTGTCCAACAGCTAGACAGGGCCATAGTAGAGGCCGATACCTAGCCACCAATTCAGCAGCTCCACCAGCCCACTCAACTTAGTAGGGTGCATCCACTAGTGCGGGTGGTGGACAACATCAAAATAGATTTTATGCTCTCTCATCTCATCAGGAGCAGGAGGTATCCCTAGATGTAGTCACTGGTACGTTACGAGTATTTTATGTTGAAGTATATGCATTTTTAGATCCAGGGTCTACTTTATCTTTTATGATGCCCTATGTTGCTAATAGTTTCAGAGTCAGTCCTGAAATCCTATCAAAACCCTTCTCAATCTCTACTTCAGTTTGTGATTCAATTATAGCTCGATAGTTTTACAGAAATTGCCCTGTCGTAGTCCTTCAAAAAGTCACCTCAATAGATTTAGTAGAGTTAGTCATGACAGATTTTAATGTTATCTTTGGCATGGATTGGCTACATGCATGTTATGCCTCAGTAAATTGTAGAACCTGTGCAGTAGAGTTTCAATTTTCGGGTGAGCTAGTCCTAGAGTGGAAGGGTAGTTCAGCTTTGCCTATAGGTTGCTTCATTTCCTACCTTAAGGCCAGAAAGATGATCTAGTCCAGGTTAAGGATGGTATGTCTGGGACCCCGACTATCCAGTCAGTTCCTATAGTGTGTGAGTATCCAGAGGTGTTTCCAGATGATCTACTGGGAGTCCCTCCTGAGCGGGAGATCGACTTTGGTATTGACCTTCCTCCATATAAAATGGCTCCAGCTGAGCTAAAGGTGTTGAAGGAGCAGTTGAAGGATCTCTTAGACAAGGGTTTCATCAAACCTAGAAAATCCCTATGGGGTGCACCAGTTCTCTTCGTCCAAAAGAAGGATGGATCTCTTCGTATGTGCATTGACGATCGGTAGTTGAACAAGGTCACAATCAAAAATAGGTATCCCCTCCCCGTAATTGATTACTTTTTTGACCAACTTCAGGGTGCCAAGTGTTTCTGAAAGATAGACCTCATATTGGGATATCATCATCTCAGGGTTAGGGAGAGTGACATCCTGAAGATAGCTTTTAGGACTCGGTATGGTCACTATGAGTTTGTCATTATGTCTTTTGGAATAACAAATGCTCCTTCAGCTTTTATGAATTTGACGAACAGGGTATTCAATCCATATTTGGACATGATCGTGATCGTGTTCATAGATGACATTCTCATATACTCTCGGAGCGAGGAGGAGCATGCCGCTAACTTGAGGGTGGTGCTATAAACTCTTAAGGATCGCCAGTTGTTTGCTAAATTCAGCAAGTGTGAGCTTTGGCTGAACTCAGTAGCATTTTTGGGTCATGTGGTATCGAGCGATGATGTGTAGGTGGACTCTCAAAAGATAGAGGCTGTGAAGAATCTACCTAGACCAGTTAGTCCTTCAGATATCAAGAGTTTCATGGGTTTGGCTGGATACAAGAGGAGGTTCGTTGAAGGATTTTCATCCATTGCGGCATCGTTGACTAAGTTGACCCAAAAGAAAGTAAAGTTTCAATGGTAAGAGGCTTGTGAAAAGAGTTTTCAGGAGTTGAAGACTCGATTCACCTCACTCTAGTGTTGACCCTACCAGAGGGTATCGATGGATTCGTGGTATATTTTGACACTGATGAGTTAGTAATTTACCAACTCATTAGGCTCTAAAACTTGAGTTTATGTTTAATTCTTGAGTTGATTATTTGTATTTTGTGCCTTTTTTGCTTTTATTGTGTGAAGATGACTAAATGTGAACAGAAGAGAAAAAATGGAGCAAAAAGAAGGAAGTGAGAGTAAATTAGCGATTTGCATATGAAAACTAGAAAAATGTTGGCCAAAGGCCAAACATCACTGCCCTGAGGATTAATGCCACTGGCGGTTCGCGAATTGCCAGCGACGATTCACCGGTGTCTCCGTTGATTCTAGAATGGTGCTCATGGGGGTATAATCATCCAACATTGGAAAAGAGATAAAAAGTGTCCTACTTTTCAAGATATAAATAGAAGAAAAAGTACTTTGTATAGATATATGCAGAAGGAGAGATAGGAATAGAGATATTGAGAGAGAATAAAGGTTAGATCACATCATTGTTTCCCCTTTTAGCTGAAGAACATTCTCTTAGCTGAGCTAGGGAGATTCTGATTGAAAATTGTAGAAAGTACTCTGCTCTATTTCTTGTTTGTACTAGTAAGTTTTAGATATTGTTGGAGATTATCTTGTGAAGTTGATTTTTCTACTCTTTTTATTAAATTCAATGATGCTATTGATGAATGTGTTTTTGAATTTCTTAACCACGAGTAGCTAAAATCATTAAATAGAGGTGTGTGATGATGAATACCTAATTAGATTGGGTATTGCTAGAGTCATCTTCATATTATTAAAATAAATGTAAATCTATTAGATTCTCTTCAATCTATAAGGGAAGGTCCATTGATTATGATATAGGTCTATTTATTCTTTCTTGATTGTTGCTTGTAAAAGAATAATTATGTCTTGGAAGAGAATGTAGTAGTGGGCATGGAGAAGAGATTGTGAAATTGGGCTACAAATAGCTGAAATTGCATTTTCATTCCTTATTAGCAGCTAATAGCTAGAAATTAGTGTAGTTGCTAACTCAAATTAAATCCGGTTGAGCTAAATTGTGATTATTTACACTTGTTGAACTCGTAAGATGACCTGGCATATCCCGATCTAGTTAGTATTTCATCTACACTGCACCTCTAGTCTTTCACATCTTATTGACAACTTAACTGATCTTGTTGTTTTATTTCACTATATCACCCAATGAAATTCTTTGCAAATTTCAACTCCCCAATTTTGTTTATTTTTTTATATTAAATCTACGTGGTGCAAGCTAATGTCAATTTCTCAATCGACACTTGTAACTATCATTCCCTAGTTCTCGTGGGACTCGACCCCGGCTCTCGTCGGTTTACTTATTTGATACTTCGGCCGTGTATATACTTTGCATTATGGATATATTTTTGACATTATCAAAAAATTTTGATAACGTCCAAAATACACTCCTCGTTTAGTATAAAAGTGTAAACAGTTGTTGTATAAAAAATATCCCG
>JACEIK010018436.1:0-10722 GCA_018107945.1 Datura stramonium | reverse complement strand
AGATAGAGCTAGCCAGGCACCAGATGTGCTTAGGCTCACCAGATAGCAGTCCAGGTCCTACTAGGGCACCAGGTGCCAGTCATACCCCCCAAGGCGGGGGTGACAACACGCCTCCGCCATCTCTCCCTAACACTCAACTACACAAATCATGTACACCCATGCCAGAGGGTCTTATTTCTGCCCATCTAGTCATGACCTGCAGGGGACTCTAGAAATCCATGTACTGTGCCTGCGTGGCACCTTCTCCTACTTATGTGCTCGTCCAAATGCTCCCCTAGGATACGATCCACTTGATAATAATATACACTCGCCCGGACGCTCCCCTCGAGCCCGAGCCTCTCAATTCAGGATATAATCACTATCCTATTCATTCTCAATTTTTGTAAAACAACAATTATGCAAGTCGTACACATTAACATACACACTATTTTTTGATTCTCTGTTCACATGATCAATTCATGATAACCAGTTCACTTCACAATTTCACATACACTTAAACAACATGTTAATCATTATTTTCTATCAACATGGTAATCATACTCATTCATAGGACAAACACAAAACAAGGGATGTCCGAAGACCAATGACATAAAATTATCACCTAAGCATATAAGTCATTAAACAGGGTCTAACCCTCCAACCATAATCTACCTCGATTAATCGAAGTTACCAACTTCGCTACTTTGCAGGAGCTTTGCCCTTTTTCAATGCTTCGGATCGTTTGAAATCTACACAAATATAGTAATTAGTTAATCACTTCTCAAGATAGGGCCTAATTAGATCAAATCCCTCTCTTTTTTGGGTAATTTAATAGGAAACCCTTCCCTTCCACCTAGTTCTAGGTTCCCACCTTGTGTAACCCGTCAATATTAACAAGAGGAACCTTAGGAAGTAATCATTACGCAAAATTCAGAAATCAAAACCTCCCATTACTCCCCCATAATTTATCCCTAGTTCATCAACCTAGGGTTCTCTAGTTTAGATTTTCACCATTAATGGGTCCTCCTTAAGCTTCTACGATAAACAATACCCATTAAAGGGGCTAGGGGACAAGAAACTCACTTTTTCACCACCACTTTCTGCTCTGGCGAAGAAATCGCTCTCAGCTTTTCCCTCTGACATTTTGGAAATAATGGGACTTAATCCCAGAAATTCCACTTAAACCCACTTTCTGATTCCTGTCTTCTGCTGCGGTGGTAACTTTTGCACTGTAGTGGACCCATTGTGGCGATCAAGGCATCACTGAAGCGGTTCCAATGATTATCCTCTATCTCGCTACGGTAGGACTCTGACTGTTACCACGATCTCACTGTAGCGGAAATCCCACCACTGCAGCGGTCCCCCAAGCTCGTAGCTACCCAGAATTCACCAGTTTCACACTTAGAAAAATTTCATAGCCCTTTATATTCCTTCCCTAGCGAGTTCCAATTTTCTAGGCCCTTAACCATCCCATAACGACGTCTTGGTCATTAAAACTATACCTGAAACTGAATGGAGTACTAAAGAGAAAACTGGTACCTCAAGCTTGAACTGAGCCGGAAAGGAACCTTAGCCATCCCATAACGACGTCCCGGTCATTACAACTATACCTGAAACTGAATGGAGTACTAAGGAAAACTGGTACCTTAAGTTGGAACTGAGCCGGAAGGGAAAAGATGCGGGTATTTAGCCATCACATTTCCTTCGGTTTCCCACGTAGCTCCCTCGGCAAGCTAATTTCTCAACAGAACCTTTACTAAAACCACTTCTTTGTTCCTCAACTTCCAAACCTGACAATCAAGGATTTCAACTGGAACCTCTTCATATCTAAGGTTATCATTCACACCAACACTCTCTACCGGAGCAACCAATGCACTTCTTCAAGAGAGATACATGGAAAACTGGGTGTACTGAAGCCAATTCTGAGGGCAACTCCAACTCATAGGCCACCTTGCCAACATGTCTCACAATCCTGTACGGGCTAGCATATCGGGGACTGAGCTTTCCTTTCTTTTTGAACCTCATCACTCCTTCATGGGAGACACTTTCAAAAATACGCAATCATCAACTTCAAATTCAAGTTTTTTCCTCCTCACATTCGCGTAGGACTTTCGGTGACCCGGAGCTGTTTTCAGCCTTTCCTTTATAAGCTGAACTTTCTCCATAACCTCATGAACTGGATTTGGCCTTATCAACGTAGCTTCACCTACTTCAAACCAACCAATAGACGACCTATACCTCCATACATAAAGAGCCTCAAACAGAGCCATTTGAATACTGGAGTGATAACTGTTGTTGTAAGCAAACTCGATAAGAGTCAAATAATTATCCCAACTACCTTTGAATTCAATCACACATGCTCTCAACATATCCTCAAGATTCTAAATGGTTCGCTCGACCTGACCATCCATCTGCGGGTGAAAAGCTATGCTAAGCTTGACCTGAGTACCAAGTCCCTTCTAAAACGACTTCAAAAAATGCTAAGTGAACTGAGTACCTCTACTGATATGATGGACAAGGGAACACCATGAAATTGAACTAACTCCTGAATATACAATTTAGCATAATCCTCTACTAAGTCGGTGGTTTTGATGCTTTAGTCAACCTCTCCACAACCACCTAAATAGAGTCATACTGTCGACGTGTACAAGAAAACCCTGTGATAAAGTCCATATTGATCTCTTCCCACTTCCAAGTTGGGATGCTGATGTCTTGTATCACACCTCCTGGTCTTTGATGCTCCACTTTCACTTGTTCAAAATTCGGACACTTAGTCACAAACTCCGCTATGTCCTTCTTCATGCCATTCCACCAATAAACTTCCCGTAGGTCACAGTACATCTTGGTGGCACCTGGATGTATAGAATATCAGGAACCATGAGGCTCATGCAACATCCCCTCTCTCAAATCATTAATATCCGAAACACACAAACGACCCTGATATCGAAGTACACCACCTCCCCCTTGAGAGAAGACCTCTATCTTCTGATTCTGAACCGCTTAATTAACTTTACCAAAATAGGATCCTCATCTTGCTTATCCTTGACCTCAGTCACCAAAGAGGATTTTGAACCACTCTGAACAATGACACCACCATCCATCAAATCAACCAGACAAACTCCTAATCATGCAAGCCGGTGCACATCCTTCACCAACTCTTTTCTTCCATCTTCCACATGAGAAACACTCTCCATGGATAGACTGCTGAGGGCATCCGCCACTACACTGGCCTTTCCCCGATGATAAAGGACAGTTATGTCATAATCCTTGAGAAGCTCTAACCATCTCCTTTATCACAAATTCAGGTCCTTCTGGGTAAACACATACTGAAGACTCTTGTGGTTTATGAACACATGTACATGCACTCCATACAAATAGTGCCTTCAAATCTTCAGTGCAAACACCACCGCTGCTAATTCTAAGTCGTGCGTCGGGTAATTCTTCTCATGAGTCTTAAGCTGTCTAGAGGCATACACAATGATCTTGTCTTGTTGCATCAACACACAACCAAGACCAATCCTAGAGGCATCACAATACACCATAAATCCGTCTGTGCCCTTAGGTAGGGTCAATACTAAGGCTGAAGTGAGTCGAGTCTTTAGCTCTTGAAAACTCTTCTCACATGCATCCGACCACTGAAATTTGACTTTCTTCTAGGTCAATTTAATTAACGGTGCTGAAATGGATGAAAATCCCTCAACAAACCTTTTGTAGTAGCCAGCTAAACCCAAGAAACTCCTGATATCCGAAGGACTAACTGGTCTAGGCCAATTCCTTAGAGCTTCTATCTTTTGGGAGTCCACCTGTACACACTCACTGGACACCACATGGACCAAAAATGCTACTGATTTTAGCCAAAACTCACACTTGCTGAATTTAGCAAACAACCGGCAATCCTTAAGAGTCTGTAGCACAACCTTCAAATGAGCAGCATGCTCCTACTCACTCCAAGAGTATATGAGAATATCATCTATGAACACAATCACGAACATGTCCAAATATGGCTTGAACTTCCTGTTCATCAAGTCCATAAAAGTTGCAGGAGCTTTCGATAGTCCAAAAGACATAACTACAAACTCATAGTGACCATATCAAGTCTTGAAGGTTGTCTTCAAGATGTCACTCTCCCTAACTCTGAGCTGGTGATAACCGGACCTAAGGTCTATCTTTGAGAAGCACTTAACACCCTGAAGTTGGTTAAATAAACCATCAATCTTGGGGAGGGGATACTTGTTCTTGATTATAATCTTTTTCAACTGGCGGTAGTCAATGCACATACAAATAAATCCATCCTTCTTTCGAACAAAAAGAACTGGTGCGCCCCATGGGGATTTTCTAGGTCTGATGAAGCTCTTGTCTAAGAGATCCTTCAATTGCTCTTTCAACTCCTTTAGTTTAGTTGGAGTTATTCTATAAGGAGGAATAGATATAGACTGCGTATCAGGAAGAAGGTCAATACCAAAGTCAATCTTCAACTCGGGAGGGATTCTGGGTAGATCATCTGGGAACACCTCCGGATACTCACATACTATAGGAACTGACTGAGCGTCGGGGTCTCGGGCGTAACATCCTTAACCCAAAATAGATGGTAAACACAACCCTTAGAAATCATCTTTCTAGCCTTAAGGTAGGAAATAAAGCAACCTACAGGCACAACTGAACTACCCTTCCACTCTAGGACTAGCTTACCCAGGAATCGGAACTCTACCGCACAATTTCTACAATTCATTCAGGCATAACATGCATGTAGCCAATCCATACCAAATATAACATCAAAATCTGTCATATCTAACTCTACTAAATCTACTGAGGTGACTATCTGAAGGACTGTAACAGGGAAATTGTTGTATACCCGTTGAGCTAGAACTGAGTCACCGACTGGAGTAGAGACTGAGAAGGGTTCTGATTTGGGACTGACTCCGAAACTATTAGTAACATAGGGAATCACAAAAGATAAGGTAGCCCATAGATCTAACAATCCATAAAAATAAAGATGAAATACTCATAACATACCAGTAACCACATCTAGGGAGACCTTCTGCTCCTGACGAAATGAGAGGGCATAAAACCTATTCTAACGCTGACCACCATCTACACTAGTGGATGCACCCTACTGAGCTGAGCGTGCTGGTGGAGGTGCTGAATTGGTGGCTGGGTCTCGACCTCTACCATGGCTCTGTCCGGCTGCTGGACAATCTCTGAGCATATGACGGGGATTTCCACACTCAAAACATGCACTTGAACCTGCTAGGCACTCTTCGAGGTGCCTCTTTCCACACTTGATGCAAACTGGAAGGCTAGGCTCTCCTGACCTGCTCCCCTAACCTTTGGAGCCTGATATCCTTCCCCTCTGCTTGCGCCGGATCTAGATGGTACACTAGTTGACGATGGTGCTGGAGCTGATGATCTATGTGAGACTGCTGATGATGCCCGCCACTAGGCCTCTGCTGGAAGAACTCAACACTACTCGTCTTGGCCTTCTGTGCCTCTCTCTCCTTATCCTTCATTTGATCTACCTCTATCTTCTAGGCATATATGGCCAATCGATAGAAGTCCAAGTTAATATTCAACATCACCGTCCTACACTCTTTTACCAATGATTCGGATACTCTATACACAAATCTATTCATTCGGTCCCTCTAGTCTGCCACCATCTCCAGTGCATACTTGGACAACTGGATAAACTCCAAGGCGTACTCTTGAATATTCATATCATTTTGCTTCAAATTGACGAACTCTGCCACCTTTTCCTCCCTCAACTCCCTAGGGAAGAATCTGTCTAGGAAAGCTATCATGAACAAATCCTAGCTCAGGGGAACTGTACCCACTGCTCTACCGTCTCTCCACTGATGGTACCAAATATAAGAAACCCCCTTCAACTGATAGGAGGCTAAATCTGCGCTCTATTCTTTCGTAACTCATATAATTTGGGTGATCTTCTGTATCTCCTCCTGGAACTCATGTGGGTCCTCACCCACTCTCGACCCAAGGAACTCAAGGGGATTCATCCTAAGGAAATCCCGAACTCAAGCTGGCGTTGTGCTCCCATTCTGTGGGACATGGGCCACTGCCTAATGGTTGACCTGAGCGGTCAAATCCTGGGCCAACATCTAAAAAGCTACCCTAAACTCATCATGAGAGACCTGCTCAGGTACATGATCCGCAGGGGCTGGTGGGGCTTGCTGGTGCCCATCTCTATTGCCATTCTCATGGACATTTTCATTTCCATTCCTTCTTCCATTAACTTGACAGGGAGGTATGATTTTGCAAACACGTATAGCACGAGTTAGAAGGATAGTTAGATACTTTATCGCACGACATCGATCATATAAGAAGGAAAATTTCCTAAAATGTTTCATAGCCTTTTCATCATGAGTGTGGCGCGCTTCACACCCATGAAAAAGACTCTACTTAAGGCGGAATTTAGACACCCTAGGAAATACTGAACCTTTGCTTTGATACCAAGTTTTTCACGACCAGAATATAGACCCGGATCTAGACATGGAACCTAGAACCATAAATAGCTCTTAGTCGACCCATGACATAAAAATGAGAACTAAAGCTCAACATAAATAAAGCGGAAGACTAAATTCTGAAATAGAGAAAGTCTGGATAGTAAAACATTTAAACAATGGAAATCTCATAATAAAACACTAAATTCGAAGCTGGATATGCAAACTATGTCTGAAAAACCTCTAACATACTGACAAGCTGATGGAACAACACCCCCCAACTAGCTCACTAGAAGTCTGAAACTGAAAATGACAATAAATAAACTATCTAAAGGTCCTCGAAGGATGAGGACTCACCAACAATGCTGTCTAAGCTAAACTCTGGAAACTGGCTAGCGGCGAGACTGAATCTGAACGTCTGAGCCTACATCATGAAATGATACATCATATAATATGCAGTCAATACTTGAAATGTACTGATATGCAAGATAAGTAAAATAGGCTAATGAAGTAAAACTGAAATCATTCATATCTTAAATCATAATATCATAAGATTCTGAGAGTAAAGGTTGCATGCTGATATTTGAAAACATGAGTAGACATAACTAAAATAAGTACATATTGATTGCCATATCTGAAATGATAGATAAAAGCTTATAAACTGATTCCTGGATCAAATCTACTGAAAACATGATATAATATCTTACAATACATGCATTACTGAAATGATGAGGAACAATGGGAGACTCGTCTTAACCAACAACCACCATGTATGAGCTCATAATGATCCCACGGCTTGCCCACATGGAGGAGAGCCATCCTAAGCATTGGGAGGGCGAAGGATTAAGTTAGTGTGATATCACGGTGGGCCCTTAGGCTGGGGGAAACTCTCTCTTGAGAGGCCCCAAAGTATACCTACGTTGGCACATAATTCATGAGACCAGGGAACCTTGGAACCCCAAGCCTACTCGGTGCTAGACACTACTCCCAAAACATGTATAACTCTAATATAATCATAGATCAAAACATAACTTGAATCTTAACATATGGGGATTCTTAGCTCCAATAGATGAGATAACTGAACTTATTATCCTTGGCTAAATCATGAAATCTTGCTTAACTTGGGTAGGCATGCCCAAATCTTAACTTAATGCTTGCTGAAATAGACAACATAAGTAAAAATCATAAATATATTCATGGTTAATATTTAAACACTCATATATGCTAGAAATTTCATCATACTTGAAAACATAAATCATAAACTCAACTTTTCATGAAACTTGCAAGTTGGGCATCATGTTCTTAAAACTTGAAATCATGAATTGTAATAAAAACAGGTATAAAACTTGCCCATGAATCTTAAAACATCATTTAAAACATGAATAAAATTGACCTATAAATTAAACATAGAGAATTTCATAGAATCGGGTTAAGACCCCATAGTATCATACACTGAAATTCATGAACTTGAGATGAGATTTGGGCATGAGAGTGAAGTAAAACTCTCATTTATGACCCTACATGCCTAGTTAAACTGATTCTACACCCTTCCTTGAAAGCCCAAAAGATTTGGGAAAGAACTTAAAGAATTCTAGACTTGATCTCCTTTGGGTATCTCTAAACTTGCATGGATGGAGAGGGAATAGATTAGAATAGGATAAAATCTATTAAAAATATCCTAACTGAGCTTAAAAGGACGTATTTTAGGTCTTAGCATCTTAGGAATTATGGAAATTCCCTTACTAAATTCGCAGAAAAACTGCTCACTGCCGAAGCCACGACTCACACCACGAGTCGTACCATGATACCATGACTTGTGGATTTCTTCCGTTGTTGCCATTGCTTCATACCTGAGTTTTTAGAGTTTTCCATAGGTCACACAATGACTCATAGCCCAACCCATGAGTCGTTGGACCCATCCGTTACCACGATTGGGAAAATTTTCTGCTCCTTCCTATGGGTGTGAGTAACGACTCGTTGTTTCTCACAAGGGATCGTACGTTCCAACCTTTTCACCCTAGATCCACCCAAAAAGTACTTACCATGATCTGTGGTTCTTCACCACGAATGGTGTCATGACTGGCACCTTCCATTTTGACAGTCTAGAACCAAACGACTACTCCAATCCACGAATCGTTACTAGGTCCCACGAGTCATTACTGGACTCGTTGCTATCAACTTTTCCTCATCATACTGCTAACCATGAGCGATGGTATGACCTGTTACATCTTTCCATGACTCGTACCATGAGTCGTTCTGAGGTGAATCTTCCTATTTTTCTATTGATCACATTTCAAATCTTGAGTCTAGTGTTAGGAACCTTCAAGGTATTACAATTTTCAAGTATTGACATTTATTGAAAATTTATCTTTATTATGGAGGGAATTCAATATCTACTTGAAGCACATGTATAAGAAGATGGCGCTAGAAGATCATATTATTCGTCTTAGAATTAAAGAGGACAACAGATCTGCTGAAAAGAAGGCGATTGAAAAGTTAGTTATTATTGGAGCTAATATTGTTGAAGTTGCTCCAACTAATTCAAAGAAAAGAATGAAGCCTTCTGCACTAAGGAATTTCCCAATAAAAATAAGTCCAAAAGGAAAATTATCTTAATTGTGCCAAGGTTAGACATATGTTTGCAGATTGTCATGCTCCGAGAAAAAATAAGAAGAAGGATCAAGCAAATATAATAGAAATGAACAAAAAAATGAACAACTTATGTGTCATACTTTCAGAGTGCAACTTGATTTAAAATCCCAGAGAGTGGTGGATAGATTTCTATGCCACACGTTATGTTTGTGCGAATGAGAAACTAATTTTCTTCTTATGTTCCTGTTGGATCCAAAGAGACCATATTTATGGAAAATTCCGCTACTATAAAAATTGAAGAAACAAGCAAGATATTGTTGAAATGGATATCTGAAAAAGTTGTGACTTTAAACAGTGTCCTTCATGTTCCTGAATTACGGAAGAATATAGTCTTGATATAACTTCTTATTAAGTATGATTTTAAATATGTTTTTATTTTAGACAAGATTGTAGTGAGTAAGAATGAGATGTATGTAGGAAAATGTTACCTCACTAAGGTCCTTTTTTAACTCAATATAATTGTTGTTGATATGAACAAAAATTTAGCTTCTTCTTACTTTAATCAAAAAGTTTATAACATGCCCATTTGGGACATGTTAATTATAAAACCTTGCGCAAAATATTAATTTAGAAGTATTGCCTAAGTTTGAATATGATAATTCAAAATGTCAAATATTTGTTGAACTAAAGTATGTTAAACATCCTTATAAGTCAATTAAAAGAAATTCAATCCCTTTAGACTTAATTCATATAGATATTTGCGATATGAAATCCATACCATCTCACGGTGGAAAGAAGTATTTCATAACCCTTACTAACGAGGGAACGTGATATTTCTATGTGTATTTACTTAAAAGTAAAGACGAAGCAATTGGTGCATTTAAGGAATACAAAGTGAAGTTGAAGTATAATTTAACAAAAGGATCAAAATGATAAGAAGTGATAGGGGCGGCGAATATGAATTTTCTTTTGAAGAAATATGTATGAAATATGGTATTATTCACCAAAAACTGCCCCTTATTCGCTACAATCCCATGAAATTGCGAAAACAAGGATAGAACTGTAATGATCCATTCGTCGTTATGAGGCAAAATAATCCTGGAACAGCCTCTTTTCACCTAGGTTATTGGTGGAAAGGTGTTGGGTGAGTGTTTGTTAAAACTTGAGATAGTGGAATGGTCTGTGTGCAAAGAATGGGAGCTACTAGTTACCAAGGAACTGCTGCAGTTTGGGGAAAACTGCTGCAGTGAGACTGTTACCATGATCGGAGGCCCGTTATAATAGAAAAGAAGAGTAATCATTGGATCCTCCGTGGTGATGTCTTAACCACCATAGCGGGTCTACTATAGCAGAAATGTGCAGCAAAAGACGGAAGACAGTAAATAGATTTTAAGTGGGATTTTAGGGGTGTTACCCCATTATTCATAGGCACGAACTTTTAGAAGTTAAAGACAATTTTTCCCAGGGCAGAGCGATTCTCCTTCCCAAGGTAAGAATTTTAGTTTATTCCTTCTATTTTTGATTCCCTAACCCCATTGAATCAAGTGAGGGTACCTCTAATGGTGAAATTCTTAATTGAAGAATCCTAGAATGGTGAAACTAGGGCTGATTGATGGAGAACTAATGGGTGTTGGTTCCTATGTATAAAAAGGAGTAATTAACACTTCTTAGGAGATTGTGAATGCATGTGCATGAGGGT
>JACEIK010018433.1:0-10727 GCA_018107945.1 Datura stramonium | reverse complement strand
TATTTTTTTGGGCATGTTAAGATAGGTTAAGTACCCCTTTCATAGTCATTCTCATGCATGCAAGTTAGGAAGAAATTGAGAGAGATCAAGCTATTCCTCAAGCTCTCCTTCATCAATTCTCCCTTGGGCATTCAAGGAACCTTGTAATTTGATCTTACCCAGGTATGTAAGGTTACGAATGGGTGTTTCCATTCACACCCATGCCAATTCGCTATTAATTCATGAAAATCTATCAAAAATCTCATGGGGTTTTAATTTAATTTTTGTGAAAATCTAATGATTTACTAATGGCTGTCATGATTTGTGATTTACATCTTATTTTGTGGATTTTGATCAGATTTTACAACTTTTTTGATTATAAAATTATTTATTTCGATTTCTACCAAATTCATCCCAATTATGTATAATCTATGATGAATCGGGTTATGATATTTACTTCAATTGTTGGTATTTACAAAGCCATCATGATTTATGACTTGAAATATGAATTTATTCGAATACCATCATGATTTTGATGATTTACAAGCTATATGTATGAACTACAAGAATGCATGAACCCTATGATTTATGAATTATGTTTTGGAAAACTCACGAGTCTTATGTCATGGCTAGTCACGTATGTACAAGTATATTTATGATTATCATGATTTGTAAGCCCATGAATTCATGCATATTATACTATGAGCACTATATATATTTTGGGAGTAGTATTTCTTTTGAGTAGGTTCGGGACCTAGGTTCTTCCCTAATCTCATAGCTACGTGCCCACCGTAGGTATGTTTGGGATCTCCTTTGTGACTTTCTCCGGCCCAAATGACCCTTTTATGGTGATATCTTTCATGGTTCTACCTTTGTCAAAGTATGAACACCCACCTGACTAGGGTTACAAGTCGAGCTCCATGTGTGCTTATAGGGTATGTTGGTTATGAGAATCTCCCTTTGTTTCTCATGATTTATGCATGTTTATGACTATGTATATTGGCTAAATTTATATTTCAAAACAATCTTTTCTCTCATGATTATGATTACGAATATATTATGAATGCTTTCCAGAAAACCTTGAGCCTTATATTATGGCCTTATTCACGATATATACGATATAGGCATGATGCCCTACTCTTATGGGTTTTATGAAGTTTTTACATATTTTAAATGTCCATTTACTTACCTTGCATACTCGGTACATTTCACGTCTTGAACCCATACTTTCTATGTTGTATCATTTCATGATACGAGGACCCACCTCTCGAGGCTCATCTCCATCCTTGATTATTTTTCCGAGTTTGCTATTAGCTTGTTGGTGAAGTCTCATTTCGGGCCGTATGACTAGATCTATGTTATTCTTTTATTTTAGTTTTACCGGGTTAGTTGGGGATACATCATGGTCCATCTTAAAGATAGGCTTTCGGACAGTATGCCATTACTTAGCTTATGTATATGTTTAGTATTTCCGAATGTTATGATGATATGCAATGTTACGTTTACGTTTACTGCTATGTCTTATGTTCGAGTCTTCCCGCTTAATGAATGAAGTTAGAGTGTGGATCGGCTTAGGGACTCTAGGGGTTCCTTGTCCCGTGTTACGATCGGGCCTCCGTTTGATCGTGACACTTATCGTCTCATTCTCTTATATATAAAAAGCCTTGATATCGAATTATTTGAAGTCCGACACCGAATGGAAACGAAATAATTTTTAAAAATTAAATTGAACACTAAATTGGAGATTAACCAAAACGTATATTTCATTGGATATGCGGCTGAGTGTAAAGAGCAGTCATTTAAAGAAGCGGGCTGAAGGTTGTGCTTTGTTGCTAAATGCGCGAATTTGAATTTTTATTTTCAAAAAAAAAAAAAAAGGAAGACTGCATTTTTATTTAAGAAGAAGAATTAGAGTGATAATAGGAAGTAATATTTTTCTTTGGTGATATTTATGATAATAGGCTTCAATAAAGTTTATGTATAAAACATATAATATTATCATCGGAATTATTTATACATCTTATCTAAATAATTTATATTTATTTTTCTATTTGAAATGAATGTGTTTATTTTCAATTGATTTTGAAGTATAAAATTTTTAAAAGCTGAGGGCGTAATTAATTTTTCTATTGTTAAGATGAAATATATTTTTAATATAAAGAGGAAATAAGATGAGAGTAATAACGTATAGATCCTTTAAAATAATATTAATATAGATGAAACGAGTAGTGGTGTTCATGATTTGGTTAAAGACCAATCTAAATCGAAAATGAGGCAAATCTATTAAAATAATTGATAGTTGTTTGAATGTATTTTGATTTGGTTTTCACATTTTAAAAATCGTTATTATTTGATTTGATTTGATTTTACTAAAAAAATTTAAAAAAATATCAAATCGAACCGACAATTATATACACAACTTTTATAATTATATACATACAATTTGTTATTCTTTATAAATAATTTTACATACTTTAATTACTTTTTCATAAAAACTTTTTATCACTAATATATGATAAGGAACTTTACATCTTAAACCCATTTCTTATATGAAGTCCATAGAATCCAAACTCATTTATTTACCAAACGATCATAGGATTTACCTTTGAATATTTATAGCCTTATTTCTTATAAACTTATTCACTTGATTAAAGTTTTGATCTTACGTCATTTTCTTGATAATCCGAGAAAATTATAGTTCTCATAATATTTTTGTAAAAAAAAAAAGGGAAAGAAGGTAAACATATAAGTTATAAGGTGGGAAAAGTCTTTCAATCGTAGGAAAAAAAAAAGAATAGAGAAATATCATTAGGTTTTCTTAAAAATCAAACCCGAATCAAACCGGCAATAATCAAACGCTGAATATATATTATATTTAGTTTGGTTGATTTTAATAATTAAAAATTGACTAAATTGATTCCAGTTTTGATTTTAACTAAAAATCGATCCAAACTAATTCATGGACACCTCTAAGTGAATAATAATTAAAGATAATATTTGTAGAAAATTGTTATATAAAATTTAGATTTAGATCTTATTTCTTTTTTCTAATTGAAAATGGTAAAAGAATCACTTTAACAATTCTTAATTTATATTTTACGTAGCAGATATTAGAATAAACTTACAAACAAAACCACAAAATTTGAAGATTTTGAAGAAATTAAATTTTGTCAACAAAATGTCAAATAAGGAAGGAGAGAGAGTGTAAAGGCATACGAAGCCGTATTGATCTTTTAAAGTCTGGCGTCCACACTACGCGTCCACACGGTTTAGTTTTATTATAAATAGAACATTTTGTCTTCATTATTTTGATCATACACTTTCCAAAGAAGTAAGAACTTTAAAGAGAGTTATACCTAGATAAATATTATAGTCTTGATTGTCCTCTTTAGTGAGTTATTCCTTTTCAAGAGAGAGTGTTTATATATTGTTTTCTCCTTGTAGTGGAAGTAGTGTACTCCCATATTTATATAGTCAATCCTTCTACCCCGTAGTTTTTCCTTCTATGTATTTTCATTTATTTATTATACGTATGAGCTTTATTTGTGGTGCTTCCTCCTACCATGATGGTATCGAGCCTCGGTTATTACATGCATTTTTATGCGAAGAGTACTGGCCATTGAATAGTAAATTTTTCGTAGATAGTAAAAATCCGGTGAAAATACTATTCACATGAATAGTAAAATTCGTGTGATATTTGATTTGTCACGATTGTTAAGCAAAAATATTCAAAATGATCTAGAAGAGATTGTGAAGCAAATAACAGTGTCAGTACAAAAGTTTGGCGTTGAGAGATTACAATGGGACGAATTTCTCATTGTGGAAAATGAAAATAAGGCGATATTTGAAAAGACAATTGTCTAGTTGCAATTGAAGGCGAGGCCCCTGAGACTTTGCGGTGACGGCAAGTGGAGCGACATGGCAACAACGCGATTCTTTGATCTACCCCTTGGCACTAGGCGATCAGTGTTGTCTGAGTATCATTGAAAAAGCAGACGTGAAGAGAATATGGATACTCTTACGGAGATTGTATGAGGCCAAGTCTTTGCATAATAAAATCTTCTTAAAAAGATTGTATCTTCGAATGGCGAGTCCATGTCGGTTCTTGAACACATCAATACTTTAAATACTCTGTTTCGCAACTTACAATATTAGGTTTGCAAAATAGAGGGACTGAGCGTGCGGAGCTTCTACTTCAAAGTACGCACGACTTATGCGATCAAGTCATCATCAACTTTGACGAACAATACAAACGATCTAGTTTTCGATGAAATTCGGCCATTTGTCCTAGAAAAAGAAAATCGGCGTAAAATAAGGAAGACAAACAAGCAAGTTAGTAAAATTTGAAGCTTTGGCGATAGTGAGAGGAAGACCAACGGGCAATGGCCCCACTTGAGACCAGCGGAGCGTGGCCCCGATTGATCAAATCATGGTAGATCTAAATCAAAAGTAAGAAGAATATCAATTATCACAGAAATTTTGGCAAGAAAGGGAGCGTTAAGAAGATTGTTGGTTCAAGAAGAAGAGTAGACACCCTGAGTCATCAAATGCTCAGGGATTGTTGCAAATACCTCGGATGATGGTATTATTTTATGTGGTAAACAATATCAAATAATGAAAGTGACGTTTCATGATATACCGAGATCATGGACCACCCAGAGCAACATAACACATAACCAGGAGAAGAATGGTTCCATAAATATGAACCTATCTAGGAGGATCTTGTGTTCATGAACGATCATGCTTTGAATGTTATTGGTATTGGGTCCATCAAACTAAAGATGTATGATGGCATGAGTACGCACCATCCGGGAGGTACGACATGAAAGACTTGAGGAATAATCTATTGTCTTTGGGACAAGTAGATAATAAAGGATATTCATATAAGACTCATGGTAGAGTCATGAAAATATTGAAAGGAAGCCTTAGTGATGAAAGCGGAAAAACTTATTGCAAATCTATTGTGGCAAGGGTGAAACACACCAAGAAGGAGAACATCAACCGTGTCGGCAAGTTCATTTGAACAATCGACTAATGATGTGGCATCACAAATTTGGCCATATGTCGGAACGAGGTTTTGAAAGATTCTTCTTTGAGCAAAGGTTCTTCTAGGGCTCAAAAGGTTTCACTACCCTTTGTGAGCATTGTGTTGCAGGTAAGCAACATAGTAGTTGCGGTTCCTACGCTAAAAGCATGAAATAATGAATCTGGTCACTCTACGAGTATGCGGCAAGCAGGTGGAGTCACACAGGAGGCAAAATATTTTGTGTCATTTATAGACCTTCTCCGGAGATGTTGGTATATCAGTAAAAGAGAAAAGCCAGTGTTTTCGGTTTCAAAGTTCAAAGCGCGGAGTGGAAGTTGAATGCAGAGAAAAGGATCAAGTGATTGAGACAGAGATAATGGAGGAGAATACTGCGCTGGTGATGAATTTGATAATTCTGTAAACAAGAAGGTATCAAGGCGATTCATGATGGCATATACTCCACAACAAAATGGAGTAGCGGGCGGATAGACAAAACCTTGTTGGAACGGACAAAAGCTATATTGTAGCTGCAAGGTTGGGGAAAACCATTGCAGGCGAAGCGGTCAAACCACTGTTATGTGATCAATCGGTCACCCATCCAACCGCAATTGATCTGAAAATGCCAATGGAGATGTGGGCGGAAAACGGTGATTATTCTCACTTACATATATTTGAAAGTCCTGCTTATGTTATGTACAATGACCAAGAAAAATCGAAGTTGGATCGAAATCCAGGGGAATGCATTTTCTTAGGGTATCTTTGATGGAGTCAAGGGTATCACTTAGCAGGATCACTTTGTGAGTGGTAATCGAGCGAGGGGATGTGTATTTTTGAAAACAGATACAAGCCAAAGAGAGTAGCACTTCAACGAAAATCAGAGTTTACTACGGTTGAAGTTGAAAAGATAGAAGAAGTCAGTTTCTTCGAAACGGCACGAGCACGAAGAACAAGAGCAAGTTGATATTGAAACTACACAAGTTCGGCAGTCCTTTCGGGAAGAGAACTGCTTGACACTCAGATTATTCTATGGAGGACAATTTGCATCTTGTCTATTAACGGAAGATAGAGAGCCTTCAACTTTTCACGCGGCTATGAAAGGCCAAGAATCATCTTTGTGGATGGCAACAATGCAAGAAGAAATTGAAGCTATTTATAAGAATAAAATATGGGATCTTGTTCAATTACCACGAGGAAGGAAGGCCATTTGAAACAAATGGGTCTACAGATCAAACGAAATGGTAGCGATCAAGTGGAGAGGTATCGTGCAATATTGGTGGTGAAAAGTTCGCTCGAAGAAGGTATAGGCTTCAACGAGATATTTTCTCCGGTGGTTCGACTCCCACAACAATTCGAGTGGTCACGACAATGTGTACTTTACATTTTGACTTGTACTTGGAAGCGATTAGATGTCAAAGCGCATTTCTTCATGGAAACTTGAAGAAAATATATATGCTCAACGAAGGGAGAGGTTTTGAAGAACAAGAAAAGAACTTGGTTTTTGCGGAGTTGAACAAATCTCTATACGATCTCAAACGGGTGCAGTGTTGGTATAAGAGCTTTGATTCCTTCATTATAAGTCTTGGATACAGGACATAGTTCGGATCCTTGTGTTTATTACAAGAGGTTTGGTGATGGTGATTTCATTATTTTAACATTGTGGTGACGGCATGTTGTGCTTGACCCCAACAAAAGATCGTCTCACAAATTTAAAGGCACAGTTGTCTAGTGAGTTTGAAATGAAGGACTTAGGACCAGCAAACAAGATTCTAGGGATGCAAATTCACCAGATAGAAAACTAATAGGAAAGATTTGGCTTTCTCAAGAAGACTACTTGAAGAAAATCTTGCGGCCTTCAAGATACAAGGCGCCAAGTCAATTTCTACCCCACTTCCTATTAATTTCCAAGTTATCCTCAAGTATGAATCCTAGCAATGAAGCCGGAGAGGATGGAGATGTCTCGAGTACGCGTATGCATCGGCGGTGGAAAGTTTAATGTTCGCCATGGTATGTACAAGACCGGACATTGCACAAGCGTGGGAGTGGTTAGTCGATACATGGCTAATCATGGTAGAGAGCATTGGAATACTGTTAAGAGGATCTGAGATATATCAAAGGGTACTTCGAGGATGTTGCAATGTATTATGGAGGATCGGACTTTTCTATTGTTAAAGGTTATGTTGATTCAGATTGTCGGGTGTTCTTGATAAAAGCAAGTCCACCACAAGTTATGTATTTACTCTTCTTTGGAGGAGTGTAAGGTAGGTTTCAAAGCTGCGATCTATCGTGACTACATCTGACGGAAGCAGAATATGAATTCGTCCCATTCTCTTATAAATATGTGTAAAATCCTCACTTATCATCCCATTCTCTTATAAATTTTTTTTAAAAAAAACGAAAAAGGGCCAAAAGTATAATTTCTAAGGTTTAATTAATTAATTAAAATTAATTTAAAAATTTAAAATCAGACACTAAATTGGAAGATTAATCAAAATGTATAGTTAGATTGGATATGCAACGAGATTGTTAATAACCCGTTTAAAAAATGGAGCTGAAGGTTGTGCTTTGTGCCGTCACATGAATTCTTGAATTGTTTTCTCAAAAAAGGAAGGGCAGGCATTATTCTTTTTATCTACGAGAGAAGAAGAATTAGAGTGATGATAGGAACTTATATTTTTCTTTGGTGAATATTTATGATAATAGACTTCAATAAAGTTTATGTATAGAAATATATAATATTATCACCAGAATTATTTTGTATATCTTATCTAAGTAATTTGTATTTGTTTTCTATTTGAATCGTTTGTGTTTATTTTTCAATTGATTTGAAGTATAAATTTTAAAAAGCCCAGGTATAATTATTTTTTATTTAATTAAAAGATTAAAAATATTTTTAATATAAGGAAATAAGATGAGAGTAATAACAATACGAGATTTCTTTAAAAATAATATGCAAGAATGAAGCAGTAGTGGTTTTCACAATTTAGTTAAAGACGATCTAAATTAAAAATCGAATCAAATCTATTAAATTAATTGATAATTTGTTTGAGCTTACTTTGATTTGGTTTTATATTTTAAAAACGATAATTTTGATTTGGATTTGTTTTACTAAAAATAAATCGAAAAAAATAAATCCAAATCGAACCGATAAATTATATACACAATTTTATAATTATATACATACAATATGTTAATATTTATAAATAATTTAAATGCTAAAGTACTTAGACTTTACACCTTAAAAGTCATTTCTTAAAAAATTTATTGAATTCAAACTCATTTATTTATGAAACCATATGAGATTTACCTTTTGAAAATATTATTTTAACATAAACTTTTTATTTTAAAAAATTACAAAATTCAAAAATAATAAAAAAATTAAAAAAATTAAAAAAATTAAAAAAATTAGTTATTTTTTTTAAAAAAAATCAGATACACATGACTGAAGTGAATTCCTAAATCAGTTTTTTTTGTATTTTGGAATTTTTTAAAAATAAAATCAAATTGACAACAATCAAACCGATGAATATATGCTAATTTAATTTTGGTTTGATTTTAATAATTTAAAAATCAATTAAATTGATTTGATTTGATTCTTAAAACAGATCCAAACTAATTCATGAACACCTCTAAGAAAGAATAATAATTAAAAATAATATTTGTGAAAGAGAATTATTATATAAAATTTTAGATTTAGAATCATATTTCTTTTTTTTCTAATTGAAAATGGTAAAAGAATCCTTTAACAATTCTTCAATTATATTTTGCAGTAAGATATTAGAATAAACTTACAAACAAAAATCACAATTAAATTTAATATAATACTATAAAATAAATTATATAATATTAATTAAAAAATAACACGCGTACTCCGTACTCCTAATCCGGTCAATTTGGTTGAGGTTTTCCATTTAAGAAGCTTCCACATTAGAAGTAGGTTTTGTAAATCCTTTTTCAAGTTAGGAATTAATGATTTTATTATCCATTTATATAAACCTCTACAGTCTACATGTCAATCACGTAACAACATCATATTTTCACCATAAAATTTGCAATGGAAAATCACCCACCAACGTGAAACCTCTAACAATTCACCAAATAATCCCAACTACTATTTGGCATTGGGATGTCATTGGATTAGTTATGGCACTAGGCCATCCAATCCTAGTTCTATATTCCTTCCCAATCATAGTTACTAAGTCAATTACAAAATCCTAGAGACATCTTCTGTCAATCTCTCCTTCACCTTTTCGTGTCAGCGATTTCATTTTTGACTTCAATATTAGAGATCCTTAGTTGGAACCTTACTTCTTGATCAAAGATCCCTGCCAATAGTCATATTTTCTTCTACGATGACTTTGATGCTGAATTACCTACAGCGACACGGTTTCTTTGGCAATAGCTAATGCTTGACTAGAAATTTTATCAAGATGGAAAGCTCAAACTTTATAGGTACAACTTTTGGCGCTTTGCGAAATTATAGTGATTGGATTATTAGTGCTATATAATAATCTTATACAAGTCTTTCCACAAAATTTTCAGTAAGTTTAAATGGAAAGTTCAAATAAGCCACCACGAGACACGGAATAGCTTAAAGCTGTGGGGCTACAAGTCTTTTGTAAAGGTTTAGAAGTGGGGTTCTTCAAAGATACCAAGGTGGAATGTTTAGGGATTGCCAAATACATAAATAAATTTGCAGAAATTAAGTTGTTGATTATACTAGTCTTGGAGCTACTTATGAAGATGGCGATAGAATTCGTGTTTAAGATTTAAAAAAAAAATAGTGATAATTAAGGAGTTTTATTTTTATTTTATAGTGAAATTCAGATTAATACATTACACGATCTTGTTTGAGGGAACAAAGGTCTAAAGTAAAAGTATCATTGCGCCAACCTTGCTTGATCTTCTCAATTTCATGTTGTGAAGAGTGTCTAATGAAAGTTTGTCACATGCGTGCCAGCCAAAAGCTTACTAATTTAAATTATATGCACTAATGGTGTAAATGTTCGAGATACAAAAAATTATAGTAGGTTATTATTTTTATTTTTAGAGTCATCATGTTAGGATTTATAAAGAATTATTTATTATACACAAATCTTAAGAAAAGTATAGGACTTAAAGTAAAAGTATTAACATGGCCTAGAACATATTCTCAACTGTAGATGTCGGCGGCTGTTTATTTTACTTGTCATGTTTCATTTCAATCAA
The DNA here is from genome assembly GCA_018107945.1 of Datura stramonium. Taxonomy (NCBI): domain Eukaryota; kingdom Viridiplantae; phylum Streptophyta; class Magnoliopsida; order Solanales; family Solanaceae; genus Datura; species Datura stramonium. Next base: position 517 of record JACEIK010018433.1, on the reverse strand, counting down.
TTTGACTAATTTTGATTAATTGAATTCGAGTCAATTTGACTAATTTTCAGAGTTAAATTGAATTCAATAGTTTACATTTAAAATGTAAATATTCAAAAATTATACTCCCGTCGTTTCAAAATAAGTGATGTTTAAGCCTTTTGATTTTGTTTCAAAATAAGTGGTAGTTTATATAATCAAAAAGACATTAATGATGTTTTTCCAATTTTATCCTTATTTAAAAGAAGAAAGTTGTACATAATCAAAAAAAATACTAAAGAGTTATTGTATTATAGTGAATGTATAAGTTAGAGTTAATCTTCCCCTATAAATAGAGGATTTTTGCGTCCATTGTAATTCATCCCTTTAACCCTAAAGAGAATCTCATCAAGAAAAATAAGAACTTCTCTCTTTCTCTACAATATTCTTGTTCTTTCATTATTATTTCATAACACGTTATCAGTACGATTCTCTCCGTTATACCTTTAGCTGAAGGATTTACGATAATATTTAATCCAAATAATCCAGGTAACATGTT
>JACEIK010018432.1:0-10728 GCA_018107945.1 Datura stramonium | reverse complement strand
TAGGAAACTATACTCTCAAAATCTTATTTAAATTGTTGTCTGCATTCTTAAAGTTATAGTTCATTAACACTTAAGTTAATTAGTACCTTAGTTCAGTCCCAGTGGGATCGATACTTGGCTTACTTAAGCCACTTTACTACTTGTTCGATCACGTGCACTTGCGTGTAGTTACTAAACACCCGAACACTATCCATTATTTTCCTCAAGATATTTTTGATGTTCTTGTTTGCGCCCTCAACTATACCATTCATTTATGGCCTATAAGCTGTGGAATTTTAATGAAAAATCTTAAACATTTCACAATTTTTCCTCATGAGATCGTTGTTAAGGTTGGTTGCATTATCCGTTATGATTGATTCTAGAATCCTGAACCAACAAATTATGTTATTGCGAACAAAGTATTCTACCACCTTTTTTTCACTGCCTTGTATGTCGAAGCTTTAACCCACTTTGTGAAGTAATTAATAGCTACCAAGATGAAACGGTGCCCATTTGATGTTGGCGGTTCTCTGGGTCTGATTATATCCATGCCCCAAGAAGCGAATAGCTAAGGAGAACCCATCACATTGAGCTCATTTGGCGGAACTCGTATGAAATCTTTGTGGATTTGATGTTACTGACATTTCTGCACGTACCGAATGTTGTCTATTTCCATGGTCATCCAAAAGTATTCATCCCTCAAAATCTTCTTCGTCAACTGAACCCGTTCATATGACGCCCACATGTCCCTACGTGTATTTCTTCTAACAAAATTGTTGCTTCTGCAGCATCGACACATCTTAGTAATCCCAAATCCCGAGTCCTTCTATATAAGATTTCTCCACTAAGAAAGAAATAATTTGCCATCCTCCTTAAGGTCCGTATTTGCTTTCTAGTTGCGTTCTCTGGATATTCCCCTGCCTCAAGACACTTTTTGATATCATAGTACCACAGTTTTCCATCCATCTCCTCATCTATGTGAAAATAGTAGACAGGCTGGTAATATATCTCCACTTTGATAGGATCAATATAATTCTTGTCTGGATGTTGGATCATTGAGGATAAAGTTTCAAGGGAATCAACAAACTCATTTTGAATTCAGGGGACATGTTTGAACTCAATCTTTATGAATTTTTATGCTCAATTCTTTCACACAATGAAAATAGGGAAGAATCTTGACATTCTTGGTAATCCACTCTCCTTCTGCTTGATGAATCAATAGATCAGAATCTCTTATCACCAAGAGTTCTTTGATGTTCATGTCCACTGCCATTTTAAGTTCATGAATACAAGCTTCATATTCTACCATATTGTTTGTGCAAGGAAACTTGATTTTTGCTGAAATTGGGTAATGTTGTCCTGATTTTGAAATCAATACTGCACCAATTCCAACTCCTTTGAAATTTGATACTTTGTCAATAAACATCCTCCACCCATCATATGGCTCAGAAATGTCTTCTCCTGCAAACAACACTTCTTCGTCGAGGAAGTAAGTTCTGAGTGGCTTGTAATCTTGGTCCATAGGATTTTCTGCAAGGTGATCAGCTAAATCTTGTCCCTTGATTACCTTTTGGGTCATGTATATGATATCAAATTCACTAAACAAAATTTTCCACTTTGCTAGTTTCCCTGTAGGCATCAATTTCTGAAAGATATATTTGAATGGGTCCAACCTTGAGATCAAATATGTGGTGTATGTAGACATGTAGTGCCTTAACTTTTGTGTGATACAAGTCAAGGTGCAGTATGTCCTCTCTAATAACGTGTACCTTGTTTCGTACGGTGTGAACTTCTTGCTCAAGTAATATATGGCTTGCTCTATTTTTCCCGTATCATTGTGTTATACTAACACGAATTCAAATACACTATCCATCACAAATAAGTATGATAGTAAAATCTTTCTTGGCTCTAGTGGGATCAGTACTGGTGGTCTTGATATGTACTTGTTGATTCTATCGAAAGCCTTCTGACACTCTTCTGTCAATATTGTTGCAGCATCTTTCTTCAGTAATTTGAATATGGGTTCGCAAATCATCATAGATTACGTTATGAACCGACTGATGTAGTTGAGTCTCCCAAGGAAGCTCATCACCTCCTTCTTGGTCTTTGAGGGAGGCAAATCCTGAATCGCCTTGAGTTTTGATGGATCCAACTCAATGCCTTTCCTGCTGATAATAAACCCCAACAATTTTCCAACCAGGACTCCAAATGCACACTTTTCAGGATTTAACTTTAGGATATACTTTCGCAACCTTTCAAAGAACTTCATGTTCAAACAGGTGATCCGAACTCTTCATGGAGTTGATAATGAAAACATCCACATAGACTTTAATCTCCTTATGAATCATGTCATGAAAAATGGTAGTCATGGACCTCATATAGATTGCACTTGTATTTTTGAGACAAAAAGGTTTCCCTATAATAATACACTCCTCATGAAATGGTAAATATCATTTTTTCCTTATCACCTTCATTCATCAAAATCTGGTGGTACCCTACAAAGCAATCAACAAATGACTGCAACTCATGTTTTTCATAATTATCGATGAGTATATAAATGTTGGAAAGAGGGAAATCATCTTTGGGACTGGCTTTGTTAAGGTCCCAATAATCCACGCATATCCTAATCTTTTCGTTCTTCTTTGGCACCGACAAGATGTTGTCCATCAAGGTAGGGTAGTTTGTAACCCTCACTATATTTGCTTCAATCTGCTTTGTCACCTTCTCCTTCATTCTCAAACTCAAATTAGGCTTGAATTTCCTTGGTTTGTGTTTGACTAGCATGTGGGTAGGATTAGTGAAGAGCTTGTGTGAGACGATATCGGTGCTTAATCCTGGCATATCATGTAGGAATAAGAAAATATATCGACGTACTGCTTAAGAAACTCTATCAATTCTTTCTTCTCTTTATCCTCCAAGTGTATGTTGATCTGGGTTTCCTTTACTATTTCTTCATCCCCTAAATTGATCAACTCAATTTCCTCTAAGTTGGGTTTCCTTTGACTCTTAAGATGCTCGATCTCATGTAGCAGATTTTTAGGCATCATTCTTTCATCATATTCTTCATAAGCTTGTTCATCATTTGTATTTTTTCCAACGGATTTGTTACATGTCATAATCATTGAACGAAGATTTTTACTAATATGAGAGCTGAAAAGTAAAAAATATGAGTAAAACAAGTAAAGATTTTAACAAAATTTAACAAGACAATTTAAGAAAAATAAAGACTTTTATTTAGAAAGCATTTTAGCTTTAAAAGAGGTGAGTGACAAAAGGATCTCCGACATGATGAAGCCTCAACCGATCATGCTATATTTTAAAAGAAATTACATTTCCATACTACCAGGACTCATATAGAAATAGGGACAGACGGGTGGTCCAGATCTGCAAGACTTCTCCAGGTTCAGCATCATGAGGTCCACCTCCTTCTTTCATCATGAATAGTCAACATCCTGAGGTCCACCTCCTTCTTTCCATAGTTTTCTTTAGTCATTTCTATGAACAGATTCTATATCCCTTCTATGATGTATTCATCAGGCTCTGTGTGATCTCATGTCCGAGGCTATAACTTGCTCTGGCATGAAAACTTTCTTTTCTGACTGCATGTTATGGAGTCTTACCAAGGTAGGTTCATATCCAAGACCAAAGGTATTGGTCTTCTGCTTCAACTGGATTGTTTCAATTATGCCAATAGACTTGACACCTAGCCTGGTCATAGGCAGATACACCTACTTTAACATTTTTGAGGCTATCATTTTTGCTATTTTTGATATCTTCACTTCATTGGTTTCTTTCTTCTCTCTGACCTTCATAGATTGCATGATTTCTACGGCATGAAAAGTAGCTCCATCCAATTCTTTAATAATTGGTTTGGTAGTTGAGGAATAAATCGAGTGACTGAGCTCTCCGTGAACCACGACCACTGTGTGGTTCTATTCAAACCTAATACACTGATGAAGGGTAGAGGGAACCGCTCTTGCAACGTGGACCCAAGGACTCCCAAATAATAGGTTATAAGTAGATGAGACATCCATTACTTGAAATAGGACAAGGAACTCAGCAGGTTCGACCTATAATATCAGATCTATTTCTCCAATGAAGTTCTTTTATGCTCCATCAAAAGCCTAGACCTCCACACGACTCTCTTTTATCTCTCCCATGCTTATCCCCATGTCTTTTAGAGTAGTAAAAGGGCAGATATTGCAACCAAACCACATCAATCAATACTCAGAATACGAACTTGTCACCGGAACTTGCTGTGATATGAAACGCTTTGTTGTGTCCTACCCTTCTGACGGGAGTTCATCATCATGAAAAGAGATATTATTGGCTTCCACCATTCTCCCAATGGATGTAGCTAACATTTCACCTATGTATCTTTCTGGTATGCTCAATTCACTCAACACTCTATCTAAAGAAATCCTATAAGCTTCTAAACTCATCAGTAAGGTGTAATACCCCGGGAACCTGAGGATCAGACCCGGGAGTCAAAACGGGGAAAATGTAAAACTGGTGTTGCAGGAACAGAACGAGTAATTGGACGACTCGTGAGGACAGCCCATGAGTCTTCAGGTGACTCGTGGGGAGGACAGGGGAGAGTTGGGAAGTTTGGAGGAAAAGGCTTTCCCATGGACGTGGCAACGACTCGTGGTCAGATCCCACGAGTAATTAGGTCAACCGTGGGGTAAAGGAGAAGGAAATAGAGGAGGTAAGACCAGTGTACTTGACGGAACCTGACCATGACTCGTTGGGTCAGGTAATGAGTCATTTGGTTAGTAGTAACGAGTCCAAGGGTCGAAGCAGACAGTGGACTCAACCAAAAGCATGGCGAGTCATTCCCCCAATGATGATCCGTTAGGTTGTCCGTTAGGATCACCTGGCAATGTTTTCCTGCGAATTCAGTAAGGGTCTTTTCATAATTCCAAAGTCCTAGGGGCCTATACTACATCGTTTAAGGATCATTTTGTAGGGTTTTAAGAGGGGAAAACATATTCTAAGCTAATTCATTCCATGCATGCAAACTTGAGAGTTTGAGGAGAGGATTTAGAGCAAATTTTGAAGGTTTCCATTGGAATCTCATCTTGGGCAGTTAGAGAGGTGGTAAAATTATCCCTTCCAGGTATGTAGGGTTATGAATGGGTGTCTTCTTCAACACCCATTCCCAATCTCTATCTAAGTATGAGAAGTTCCTATGATCAAGTTGTGGGGTTTTTTCCCAATTGCATAATTCTTCAATTTCTATACATGGGTATGATTAGATTATGTTTATATTGATGAATTGTGAAGCTTATGTAGAATTTAAATTGTTTTCAATCAAAAATTGTGTTTTCTAAATTATTAGACTTAATGCCCATGGATGAGAAGTTCATGAAAGAAGAGAATGATGATGAATTTATGATGATGATGAGATTTGATAATGAAAAGAATGTTTCTAAAGCTACCCATGATTATGATATTATTTTCAAAATGAATTGAGTAGATCCAAGAATGATAAAGTTTTGGGCAAGGCCCTTATATCAAGTATGATGATGTAGTATCTCTAAAGTAAGTTTACCACATGGTTTTGGAGTAGATTCTCCCACTTATATTTGAGCTTGTGGTATGTTTCCAAATAAAGCTTCTCATATGCATGAATTCCTAATTGAGATGTATGTATTATTGAGCTTCATTTTCATACATGTCGGTTCTATACATGATTTCATTATTGAGCTTTGTCAAATGATAATGTTGAGCTTCATTTCATACGATGTTGAGTTATGCATGATTCCATTATTGAGCTTTGTCAATAGACGATGTTGAGCTTCGTTAAATACGATGTAGAACATTGCATATTTTGGAAGAAGAGTCTAGAACCGAGCGAGCTAAGGGTCGATCACCCTATTCCCCAAAACTACGCACCAACGTAGGTTGATCGTGTTATTGGGACCTCCCTTGTGAGCTATCCCCGGCCGTAATGGCCCATGAGCTTGATATCGATATCATGGTAGCGTCCTTAGCCCTGGCAAGGTTTTGGATGGCTCTACCCACTTGAGTGTGATAGTCGAGACCATGTAAACTCTATCGTGGTATGTCGGCTAAGCAACGAGTCTCCCATTGTCTACATGATTCAGATTTGCATTTTTATTACTCATGATTATCATTTTAAGCATGCATATACTAAATGTAAGGTTTAACTCATTGTTCAGCTTTTCTATAAATGTCATATTTCAGCTTTGAGTCATTCAAGTCAGTTATGATGTTATGAAGCTATGAATAGACATGTTATGAAACAATTATGATTTCAAAAAGAATGCATGCAAGCCTTCCTCTCAAATTCGAAATCTTATGATATGTTATGAAAGGTTTTAAATGATTTACTTTAATTATGCGGTTGTACTTACCTTGCATACTCGGTACATTCCACGTACTGACCGCATACTTTCTATGTTGTATCGTTTCATGATACAGGACCCAGCTCCGAGGTTCAAGCCTGCTCGTAGTCGGTTATCAGAGTTAGCACCTGCTTGGTTGGTGAGTCCTCATCATTCGAGGGCTAGACTTTCAGTTTTCTTATTTATTTTCAGTTTCAATATTGTTGAGTTAGTTGGGAATTTGTCCCATCAACTCGTCCAAATTAGAGGCTTTTCAAACCTTGTATGCATTTAGCTTCGAATGCTTATTCTGATGTCATGTTGAGTTAGACTTTCGCTGAATTTATATTGATGATTTGTTCAGTTTATCTAATGATTTAGATGTCTACTTGTTCCATGGGTCGACTTGGGGTCTCTCCGGGTCCCTTGTCCCGTGTCTACGATCCGGGCCTTCGTTTGGATCGTGACAAACTTAGTATTAGAGCTATAGGTTTGAAGTGTCCTAGGGTGTCTGAAAGCCTTGTTAAGTAGAGTCTTTTTCATGGGTGTGAAGCGTGCCACACTTATGACAAAGAGGCTACGAGACATTTAGGAAATGTTCCCTTTTTTTCATGATCTATGTCGTGCAATGAGACGTCTTTCTATTCTTTTAACTCATGCTAATCACGATTGAAAAATCATGGTTCCTAGAAGGATGAACGGATGGAGGTGGTGAAGGCCACGAGAATGGAAATGGTTATGGTCATCAGCCAGCCCCACCAGTTCAGGAGCCTCAGGTACCAAAGCCAGCTGCTCATGCTGAGTTCCGGGCCGCTATTCAGATGCTTGCACAGGCCTTGACTGCTCAGGTTAATTAGCAGGCCATTATGCATGTTCCGCAAAATGGAAATGCGGCGGCTCGAGTTAGAGACTTCTTGAGGATGAACCCACCGGAGTTCTTGGGGTCCAAGGTAGATGAGGACCCGCTTGATTTCATTGATAAGATTGTCAAGATCACCTAAGTCGTGGGGATGAGTAGTGTTGAGTGCGCAGAGTTGGCCTCCTACCAGTTGAAGGGGGTTTCGCATATTTGGTTTCGCCAATGGATGAATAGCAGGGTCGCAGGAGCAAGTCTGATCACGTGGGAGGAGTTTCAGGTTGCGTTCCTAGATCGATTCTTTCCTCGGGAGATGAGGGAGTTGAAGGCAACTGAGTTTGTAAACTTTAAGAAGAGAAGGATGACAGTGCAAGAGTATTCCCTTGAGTTCACTCGCCTATCGAAATATGCCTCGGAGTTAGTGGCTGACCAGAGGGCGCGAGTGAGTAGATTTGTGCATGGTATAGCAGGATATTTGGATAAGGAGTGCCGGATTGCTATGCTTCCCCAGGATATGGACTTTCCTCGCATAGTGTTGCACCCAACAGATGGAGGCGGCACATTCAAGGGACAGAGAAGCCAAGAGGGCCAGGACCGAGGATCACAGATTTTCTCAGCAGAGATCCGGTGGTGGACATTGACAGCGGACTCACTAGAGATCATCAACCCCGGCATTTTCAGCATTTAGTGTGCCATCCAGGCCTAGACATGATCAGAGAGGGCGAGCATCAGGCTTGTGGGTCAGAACAATAGACCCATAGATTCTAGCATCCCAGCTTATCGCAGATGTGGTCGGGGGCACATAGGCCAGTGCTTGGATGTTTCAAGTGCTTGTTTTGGGTGTGGGCAGCCCGGACACATGCTTCGAGATTCTCCAGCTGTGAGGCAGGATCAGATTGGGGGCCGAGGCCCTGCTTCTAGTTTAGTAGCCCCTCCCGCATGCTCAGCACATCAGGGGGCATCTACTAGAACAGCTGGCAGTCAACGCCAGAACAGATTCTATGCTTTAGCTTCCTGTCAGGAGCAGGATGTCTCCCCGAATGTTCTTACTGGTATGTTGCGAGTTTTCCATATTGATATTTATGATTTGCTAGATCCAGGTGCTACCTTGTTTTTTGTGACACCATATGTGGCCAGTAGTTTCGAAGTCAGTCTCGATGTCTTGTCAGAATCCTTCTCAGTTTCCACTCCAGTAGGTGACTCAGTTATAGCTAGACGGGTGTATAGAGGTTTCCCAGTCTCAATCCTTTATAAGGTCATCTCAACATACTTGATAGAGTTAGCCATGACCAATTTCGATGTTATTCTCGGCATGGATTGGTTATTTTCATGTTATGCTTCAGTTAATTGTAAAACCTGGGAAGTAGAGTTCAGGTTTCTGGGTGAGCCAGTCGTAGAAGGGAAGGGTAGTTCATCTGTTCCTATAGGTCGATTCATTTCCTACCATAAGGCCAGGAAGATGATTTCTAAGGGTTGCATGTACCATCTAGTTAGGGTTAAGGATGTCGAGTTCGAAACCCTGACTATCCAGTCAGTTCCAGTAGTACGTGAATATCCAAAAGTCTTTCCTAATGATCTGCCAGGTGTCCCTCCTGAGCGGGAAATTGATTTCGGTATAGATCTTCTTCCCGACAGGTAGCCTATATCTATTCCACCCTACAAAATGGATCTAGCCGAGCTAAAAGATTTGAAGGATCAATTGAAGGACATGTTAAATAAGGGCTTTATTAGGTCAAGTAAGTCTCCATGGGGTGCACCAATGTTATTTGTCCGAAAAAAGGATGGTTTGCTTCGGATGTGCATTGACTATCGATAGTTAAATAAGGTCATTGTTAAGAACAGGTATCCTTTACCCAGGATCAATGATTTATTTGACCAGCTTCAGGGTGTCAAGTGTTTCTCCAAGACTAATCTCAGATCCGGGTATCATCAACTTAGGGTTCAGGAGAGTGACATCCCGAAAATCGCTTTCAAGACTCGGAATGGTCACTACGAATTTGTTGTTATGTCTTTTGGACTAACCAATGCCCCTGTTTCATTTATGGATCTAATGAACAGGGTGTTCAAGCAATATTTGGATATGTTCATAATTTTTTTCATTGATGACATCCTTATATACTCTCGGAGCGAGGAGGAGCATGCCGCTCACTTGAGAGTGGTGCTTCAAACCCTCAAGGATGGTCAGTTGTATGAAAAGTTCAGCAAGTGTGAGTTTTGGCTGGACTCCGTGACATTCTTGGGCCATGTGGTATCGAGTGAGGGCATAAATGTAGATTCTCAGAAAATCAAGGCGGTGAAGATTTGGCTCAGACCGGTGAACCCATCAGATATCAGGAGCTTTTTGAGCTTAGCAGGTTAATATCAGAGATTTGTTGAGGATTTTTCATCTATTGCAGCACCTTTGACCAAGTTGACTCAGAAGAAGGTAAAGTTCCATCGTCAGAGGCTTGTGAGAAAAGTTTCCAAGAGTTGAAGACTCGAGTCACTTCAGCACCAGTGTTGACCCTACCCGAGGATACCGATGGTTTCGTGGTATATTTTGATTCTTCGAGAATCGGGCTTGGGTGCGTGTTGATGCAGCATGGGAAAGTGATAGCATATGCCTCAAGACAGTTGAAAGTCCATGAGAAAAATTACCCCACCCATGATCTTGAGTTGGCCACAGTGGTGTTTGCATTGAAGATATGGTGGAATTACTTGTATGGGGTCCACGTGGATGTATTCATGGATCACAAGAGCTCGCAATATGTGTTCATGCAGAAAGATCTCAATCTGAGGCAATGGAGGTGGTTGGAGCTACTAAAGGACTACGGCATGAGTGTCCTTTACCACTCGGGTATGGCTAATGTGGTAGCGGACACACTTAGTAGGCTCCCTATGGAGAGTGTGTCCCACGTGGATGAGGGAAAGAAGGAGTTGGTGAAAGATGTCCACTGACTTGCGAGATTGAGAGTTAGATTGGTCAACTCGACAGATGGCAGGGTGATTGTTACACCCCGTAAAATTCTCGACACATAGATGGCCTATTCGCATGTTGGTTAAGAGTTTTTGAGTGCCACACATGCTAGAAAAAGGCCCGGGAAAGACCGGATAAGAAATCCGTCGAACCATCGCGGAAGGAGCGGGGGCAGAACCCCTCCGCGATGGCAACGTGTCACGGAGGGAGGGCCTCCGCGTTTACCCCGTGACACGTTGGCCCTGTCCAGGATCAAGTATATAAAGCCTCCAACTTCGGTTTATTTGAATAAAAACTTCATAATTTCCAGAAAACGCGAGAGAAACAGAGGAGGGCGAGATTTTCCTTATAAATTTCGATCGATTACGCCGTCAAACGCGGTCCAAATTCAAATTAACCTCAGATACTGAGGTATTTAGCAACAGGGAGCATTCTTACGGATTTAGTTTCGCGAAATTTGGCCGGCAAATCATCGTGCTACCGGGCTAAGGTAAGTGGAATTACTCCAAATTAGTGTCAATGTACTCCTAGCCTTAAAGTGAGTATTTCTCCCTTCTGGACTTTCGAGAAATAGCAAGTTTTCGACC
>JACEIK010018431.1:0-10728 GCA_018107945.1 Datura stramonium | reverse complement strand
CTAGAAATTTTAGCTCACCAAGCTCCACATCTATCAAACCTCTGCATGTGGCAAGCGTTGGTCTCCCCAAGATGATAGGTACTTCAACATCCATATCACAATCAAGCACGACTAAGTCAGCTGGAAGGATAAACTTGTCGACCCGAACCAAGACATCCTCCAACACTCCCATCGATTTCTTTATGGATCAATCAGCCATCAACAACCTCATTAAGGTGGGTTTGGGATTCCCAAACCCAAACTTCTTGAAAATAATGAGAGGAATCAGGTTTATGTTTGCTCCAAGATCACATAAGGCCTTTTTGAACACACACAACTCGATGGTGTAGGGGATAGTAAAGGCTCCCGAGTCCCCTCTTTTGGGAGCAAGGTTGCTTGCCATAATAGCACTGCAATGGTGTGTCATTTCCCCTGCATCCGCATCAAGAGTCCTCTTTTGATTCAACAAATCCTTCAAAAACTTGGCATAACCGGGCATTACAAACAAAGCATCCACTAGAGATATATTGATGGACAAAATACTAAACATCCCAATGAATTTTTTGGAACTAATTGTCATCCTTTTTCTTGACTAACCTCTGAGGATATGGAGGTGGAATCCTAGATCCTTGGCCTATGTCGGGAAAAACCTCTTTTCTCGTTTCCTTTTTAACAACATCATTCATGGGAGTTACATCAACTTCTCCCTCATCCAATTCTTTTTCGTCATTCACAACCTTTGTTGCCTTTGGCGCTACATCCGTTACTTCATCACTACTTTTTTTTGGGTCAACAACCTCTTTGGGCTTCACACCATATCTTCCAACACGTTTCCACTTCTAGTCACAATTGCCATACAATGGCAATCCTTCTTCGGGTTGGGTACAATGTCACTAGGAAGTGTCCCTTTCATTTGAGGATTCATTTGGGAAGACAAATGATTCATTTGCACTTCCAAGTGCTTAATCGATGCCAAGTGGGAGTTCAGTATTTGGGAGAGGTTCGACACCTCCCCTTTCAATTCCTTGACTCCACTATCGGTGGATTCCACTCTCTTGAGTACTCTAGCCAACATCTATTCAATCTTTGAGCTTCGCACATTGCTCACACCAGGTTGTAATTGGGGGTTTTCAGCTTTTGGAGGGGGAATATATGGGTTTGTGCTTCGGTGATAATATTCCCTATCACGATTTTGATCTCAGTTACCCCATATATTATTATGATCAACCCAACCCTTCTTGTCATGGTTTCTCCAACCTTAATTCTCTTTTCTTGGGTACCAAGGGCCTTGATTGGCACCTTGGTACCTCAGGCAAGAAACCCCCATTTGATTTTCCATGAATTGGCAATTTTTTTCATACCTCAATGGTGATGCTTCACCTTCATATTGAATTGGACCTTGAGTCCCCACGGCATTGACGCTTTTAGACACAATACCCATGACGTGCTTCACCATCAACTCAAGATAGGTCATTATTTTCGCCAAAGACTCATCTCGCTCTTTATCCCTCATTCTTATCTCGCAGTCACAAAACTTGAACCCGCGCCACCTAGAGGTACTTCAGTGTCCCTTTCGTGCCAAACTTGGTTCATTTTAGTCATCCGATCTAGCAAAGCACCAGCTATTCCATAAGGCTGGTCCATGAGAGATCCACCCCCTAAGTTATTTTCCATGGACTTGTTAATGGAGTCTAAGGAATGATAAAAACATTGAAGGAGAAATCCATCTAGAAGTATGTGCTTGGGACATAGGGCCACTTTCTTCTTGAACCTCATCCATGCCTCATGTAAAGGATCACTCGACATTTTCCTGAAGTTGGTAACATCATTTCGTAGCTACAAAATCCTCGATGGAGGGAAGAACCAATCGAAGAAGGCTTCAGTCAACTCTTGCCATGAAGTGATACATCTCGAAGGGAGTTCCTCAAGCCACATGTTTGCTTCCTCAGTCAAAGAAAATGGGAAGAGCCTCAATCTGATCAATTTTTGACTTATGTTTGTGATGTTAAAAGGTTGGCATATCTCAAGGAAATTTCCAAGATGGTGATTTTCATCTTCACTTGGCTGACCACTGAAGAGTCCTTTCATTTATAGCAAGTGTATCATTGTGCTGGTCACATGGAACATAGCATTCCCTACCGTGGGTGGTAGGCGAATGGCACCCGCTATGTCTGGCATCATGGGCTCATCATCGTCATGGTAGATATGACCATCTACGGAACCTTCTTAAGATTTTTGGCCGATATCTGTCATCTTATAAAGGTACCCAAAACCAACAATAATTATGAAACAAAACAGAAGATGCTAAATTAATTCAACTCAACTATCAACTAGTGGCTATCTAACACCATTCCCAACAACGGTGCCATTTCTGATAACATCCAAATTCACTCCTCGAAAAGAGAGAGCTAAACGGTCGTTGTCAAAATAAATATATCCGATAAGTGTTGGGGTAGAATCCCATAGGTAATGTAATAGTACTTAGATGGCACAAAAGTTGTCTATCAAGTCAAACTAAGAAGCATCATTATGTTGAAAACAAACAAATAAATATTTGGGGGTTCAAAAGATTACAATTAAAATGCAAAATCAACTATTGATTAATCAACAAGATAACCAACTTGATTTACAAATGTGAGCAAGAGCTAGGGGTATGTTTTTGAATGGGGCTTCAATTGGATAAGAATTGACTAGGAAATAGAATTATTACACATAAATATAAATATTCATAGATGAGGTGGCACCAAATATTTTTCAACCACCAGGGTGCCTTTTTGCCTCGGGTTTTCTCAAACCCCAAGGTCCCAAATAATATATCCATTAAGACTTGGGTCAGATTTGAGCTACTTGTAGCCTCAACTCTCATGGGTGAATGGTTATGCATTTTACTAACTCTAGCCTAACACAACACAATTAACACCCAGTTATCCACCATTACTTTCTCATTCATACTCAATTTCTCTTTTTCAAGTAAAAATAGAGTAAGTAAACATAACCCACATTTTCGACTATGATCAATTTAATTATAAAATTGGGAGAAAACAATAAATTTATATTAAATGAGTAACTCTAAGATTAATCTAGCAACACCCAATACAATTTTACCCCAATTCATGCACACACCCCTAGCAAAGAGATTGAGCTACTCATTGATGAGAAATACAAAATTATATCAACAATTAAAATCATGATATTCATCATCAACAATTAAATTCAAGCTCACGATTGCCTTCAATGGAGGTTTTTACTTAGAAGAAGAAGAAGAAAAAGCTACTCAACATTTCTCTCTCTAACTTTCTAAAAATATTGAATTGAATAATATGGTACTTTCTAAAGAATGTACAGAAATAGGTCAAAAATGCTCCTAAAATCCATGCTGGAGGAATTTTCCATTCCTGCAGGCGTGTCACTTATGAGTCACCGGTGTTTCTCCGATTCTCATTCGTGGAATGCTACGGTGTCGCAGGTGGTGTGCAGTGATTCTGGGTTTGGCCGATGTTGGCATCAGCGGTTCGCAGGTGCTAACCCATGTTCCGTCTGTGCACTTTCCACTCTTATCTAGATTGCTTCTATGTTTCAACCGGCATTTCACCGACTCCATCCGGTGGAGCCCGATCCCATCCGGTCAAGCTTCTGTCCTCTTCCTTTTCCATGCTTTTGTCTAAGTTCTTTCTTTCTCTCCTTAAATTAAATACCTACAAAAACTAAAGAGAAAGAGCATGAAATCTTCTCAAATGACTTAAAAAATAAGCAAAAGCTCGTGTTTAAATCACTAATGAGTTGGTAAATTACCAAGTAATCACCTGTATAAAAATTCTCTGAGGAAGCTCTTGGAAATCTGGAGAAGAAGCACAACCCTAACTCTTGTTGTTAAGAATTGTCTAAGTTTTTATATACTAGTCTTGAGAACTAAGTTAGAAATGAGGGAGGAGGATAGACTAACCTCCCCTAATCCATTGAAAACATAACCCAAAACAATGTAGTTCAGAAACAAAAATAGCGGGAAGTTACAAAAATGCCCCTGGAGAAAAGTCTGAAAAAATGCCTTACCGAATCCAATGGGCCACACAACGAGTTGTTGGTTGTGACCACGACTCATTGGGATTAGTCATTGACCTTGAGGTTGGATTCAGTCACTAGTCTTCGTACAACTAGTGGAAAGGATGACCCATTAGATCGAACAACGGGTTATTTAATCCAATCGTGGTCACTAGAAGGGTTTTGAACAAATTCTGAATATCTACCCAATGGACGGACATAACAACCTGTTATCTGAAATGAGTCGTTGTTTCATCCATTTCCACTGGACTGACCTTTGCATTTTCTGGATTTCATTCAACGGCTTCACATAATGAGTGGTTACATCAAATAACAACTTGTCGTCTAGGTCGTCGTTTGGGAAAAGGATTTTGATAAGAACTAATGATGGGTCGTTGTACCACTCATTGAATTTGAGGGAAGAATCTATTGGACAACTAACAATTTACTTAACAGGTTATTTTCTCTGACAACGACTCGTCTGATGAGTTTTTTTTAGAAATATTATTTGATTTCTTTCTGGTTTTTCATTCCAAGTCCGGGGTTTGGTCTAATGAACTTTTAGGGTGTTAAAATATCTCCCCCCTGTGAACATTCATCCCCGAATGAAGGATAAGTAAGATTAAATACTAGCAAAAGGGCTGCAATACCAAACTGAACACTATAAATTGAACACTGAAGGAGTGACTGACTCCGAACTTAAATAGACATACTAAATGAATTTATGCAATTAGGGCGAATATTAAAACATCAATAGAGTTGATGAGTATGGAAGTGAATAGAGTACTAGGGAGGAATTTAGTACCTGATGCTGAAACTGAACTAGAAGGAAATAGGTGAGGGTATTTAGCCATGATATCTATTTCTGCTTCCCATGTAGCTCCCTCAAATAGATGGTTCCTCCATAAAACTTTTACTGAAGCGACGTCCTTATTTCTCAGCTTACGAACTTGACGGTCTATGATCTGAACTTCAACCTCTTCGTAAGAGAGACTATAATTTACACCAATGCTCTCTAAAGGTACTACTAAGGTCGGATCACTGATGCATTTCTTCAACAAAGACACATGGAAGACGGGGTGCACCGATGCTAACTCTGCAGAAAAATCCAGCTCATAACCACATTACCAATGAGTCTCAAGATTCTATAAGGGCCAACATATCTAGAACTGAGTTTTCCTTTCTTTCTAAACCTTATCACCCCTTTCATAGGTGACAATATCAGATATACCCATTTATCCACAACAAACTCTAGCTCCCTTGTCCTTACATCTGCATACGATTTCTGTCGGCTTTGAGCTATTTTCTACTGTTCCCTGATAAGGTGAACCTTCTGCATGGCCTCATGTACTAAATCAGGTCCTATTAAGGTAGCTTCACTAACCTTAAACAACTCTATAGGAGATCTACACCTCCTACTATATAATGCCTCGAACGGTGCCATCTGAATATTGGAGTGGTAGCTCTTGTTGTATGCAAACTCGATGAGAGGTAGGTGATCATCCCAACTACCCTGGAAATTGATCATGCAAACCCTAAATATATCTTCCAAAGTATGAATAGTCCACTCAGCCTAGCCAATCTATCTGTGGGTGAAAAGTTGTGCTGAGCTTGACCTGAGTACCAAGTCCTTTATGAAATGACTTCCTGAAGTGTGAGGCGAACTGAGTACCCCAAATTTCAATGATGGACAACTGAAATCCATGTAGTCTGACTAACTCTCGGATGCATAGTCTAGCATAATCCTCTGTTGAATCTATGGTCTTAATTGGTAGGAAATATGCTGACTCAGTCATTCGGTCTACAACCACCCAAATTGAGTCATGTTGTCGATGTGTATGAGGTAGACCTATAATGAAATCCATGTTCACTTCTTACCACTTCCAAGTAGGAATTCTAATATCCTGAGTCATACCCCTAAGTCTCTGATGTTCAACCTTAACCTGTTTGCAATTTGGACACTTAGCCACAAATTCTTCAATGTCCTTTTTCATGCCATTCCACCAGTAGACTTCCTGTAGATCACGGTACATCTTGGTAGAACCTAGGTGGATAGAGTATCTAGTGCTATGAGCTTCCATTCCCCGTTTGGAGAATTCTTCCACCTTTTTCTTTAGGAATACTTCCTTCAACTTAAGTAGAATTGGGTATTCATCCTGCTTTGACTTAACCTCCACCACTAGGGAGGATTCTAACCCACTCTGGACTACAACTCCACCTTATACCGGAAAAACCAACTGGACCCCTAACCAAGCTAGTCTATGAATATCCTTTTCCAGCTCCTTTTTATCCTCCTCTACATGAGCAACACACCTCATAGACATTCTACTGAGGGCATCAGCCACTACGTTGGACTTACCTAGGTGGTAGAAGATGCTCATGTTGTAGTCTTTAAACAACTCTAACCACCTTCTCTGACGTAGATTCAGGTCCTTCTGACTGAAAACATACTATAGGCTCCTGTGGTTAGTAAAAACATCCACATGAACCCCATAAAGGTAGTGCCTCAAAATATTCAAGGCAAATACTGCCCCTACCAGCTCAAGATTGTGAGTCAGATAGTTCTTCTCATGAACCTTGAGTTTTCTAGAAGCATAGATATCACCTTACCATGTTGCATCAGAACTAGCCAAGGCCAACTCTAGAGGCATCGCAATAGATCACGAACCCATTTGAAACTTTTGGTAGAGTCACTGGGTTGTAGTGAGTCGTGTCTTCAACTCCTAAAAATTCTTCTCACATGCATTAGACAAATTGAAACTTCACCTTCTTTTGAGTTAGTTTGTTTAAAGGAGACATAATGGAGGAGAACCCTTTTATGAACCATCTATAATAATAGACTAGGACAAAGAAACTTCTAATGTCTGATGAGGAGGCGGGTCTTGGACTGTCCTTTACTGTTGCTATCTTTTGAGGATCCACTCGAATACCCTCATTGGAGACCACATGACCGAGGAATGTAGCTGATTTCAGCCTGAATTCACCCTTGCTAAAAATAGCTAACAACTAGTCCTTGAGAGTCAGCAAAACTATTCTCAAATGGTCTGAGTGCTCCTCCCCAGTTCTAGAGTAAACCAGAATATCATTTATAAAGACGATTATGAACATGTCCAGGTACTTCTTGAATACCCTGATCATTAGATCCATAAATACTGCAGGAGAATTGGTTAGTCTAAAAGGCCTAATTACAGATTCATAGTGACCATACCGAGTTCTAAAGACTATTTTAGAAATGTCACAATTCTGACCGTGAGCTAATGGTATCCTAATCTAAGATCTACCTTGGAGAAACAACTAGATCCCTGAAGTTGGTAGAACAAGTCAGTAATCCTGGGTAGAGGATACCTATTCATTGCTGACATCCAAAATGTAATACCCCAAAAGTGCCTAGGACTAGACTCAGAATTTTAAAATGAAAAGTAGCATAAATCAAAAAATCCCCCTCAAAACGGGTCGTTAGTGGAACCAACGACCCATTGGATGTGTCCGTGGTGCGGTGTTGCAGGACTGGAGTTGCAGGTAACGGGTCTAGGAATGAAAGGTTGCTAGATGTAATGGGCCATTGGATGTGAGCCATTTTGAGGTTGTTCAGGTTCAAGGAGACAGTAACGGATCACGTAACAACTCGTCCTTCTGAGAAATGAGTCGTTGCAAGTGCTCGTTGGGAAGAATTCAAGGTTAAGGCAGTGGTACCAATGACTAGCAGCAATGGGTCCTTGGAGCTTGTAATGATTCATTCTATCCATCCACGGTAAGGGATCTGAGACCTGATTCAGGGGTGTAACAATGAGGGATGTAACGGACCATTGCAGTCAGTAACAGTCATTGTAACGCCCGTGGTCACTGGTAGAGCAATTTTTCCAGAAAATTCTCTAAGGGTATTTTCGTCATTCCTAAGTCCTAGGGTCCTAAAATACATCATTTTAAGCTATGAATAGTGAGTTTTAAGAGGAGTAAATTCATTCTAAGTAATTCCCATTCTTGCATGCAAGTTTAGAAGTCTAGAGAGGTGATCAAGCTCAAATTCTTCAAAGTTTTCCTCAATTCTTCATTAGACAATCAAGGGAATTCTAGAATCTGATTCTCTCAGGTGTGTAAGTTTATGAATGGGTGAATTTGTTCACACCCATGCCAAATCTCTCTGTAATTCATGAAAATCTATATTTTGATCCTATGGGGTTTTAACCCAATGCATGAATTTTATAAGTTTCTACCATGAGTATGATCTAAGTATGTTTCTATTATTGAATTATGATTCATGGGCAAGTTTTAGAATATTTTCAATTATAAATCATGTTTTCAAGATTTATAAATTATAAATGCCCATCCATGAGAAGTTCATGAAAGTTGAGATTTATGATGTATGTTCAAGTATGATGAGATATTCATGATGAAAAGCATATTTTCAAGTTACCCATGTCTATGAATCATGTTTTCAAGTGAATAAAGTATTTTCAAGCATGTTTAAGTATTGGGCAAGACAATATTTTGAAGTATGATTTATGATTTCAAGTTAATTATCTTCCCATATGGTTTTGGAGTTAAGACTCCCAATTATGTTCAGCTCGCGGTATTGTTTGAGCCAAGGCTCCTCATGTCAGATTTTATATGTTACATGATTATTTAGCTTCTTAACTAGATGATGGTCAGCTTCGTTGAAAAACGATGGAAAGCATATGCATATTTTTGGGAGTAGTGTCTAGCACCGAGTAAACTAAGGGTAAGTCAACCCTATGCCTCAAAACTATGCGCCAACGTACATTTGATTAGATTATTTGGGACCTCCTTTGTGAGATTTCCCCTGACCCAAGGGGACTTCAGCTTGATATCGATATCATGGTAGTGTCTTTAGCCCTGCTAAGGCTTTAGATGGCTCTGCCCACTTGAGTGTGATTTTCGGGACCATGTAATCTCTATCGTGGTAATGTCGGTTGTATGACGAGTCTCCCATTATTCCTCATGATTTTAGTATTCATGTTCATCATGCTATACACACACACACACACATATATATATATGTTCTAAAGCAGGAATAACCCAATGTTAAGTTTTTACTTGTGATTATCAGATTTTAGCTATGGGTCATTCGATTCAGTTATGATGTTCGGTTATGTTTAGATCATGATTTTAGAAAATAACATGCAAGCCATACTTTCAAATTCTTATCTTGATTATGATTTATATTATGCATGTCTAAAAATGATTTTACTTATTTAACTGGTTTCACTTACCTTGCATACTCTATGCATTTCATTTACTGACTGCATACTCTATGATGTATCATTTTATGATACAGACTTTAATCTTCAGACATAGCTCCGTCACTAGCCATCTTCCAGAGTTAGAATCTAGTCCATATTGGTGAGTCCTCATCAGTAAAGGGCCCCTCTTCTATTTGGTTATGTTTACTTATTTTCAGTTTCAAAATTAGAGAGTTAGTTGGGGCCTTGTTCCATCAACTCATTAGAATTAAAGGCTTTTCAGACAATAGATTGTATTTAGCTTCAGACTCATGTTGTATATTCAAATTGTTATGTTATGTTCAGATTTCCGCAATGTTTATTATGTTAAGTCTTCCACTTTACTTGGTTGAGTTAGATGTATGTTCATGTCATGGGTCGACTTGGAGTCTCTCGGGGTTCCTTATCCTGTATCTCGATCCGGGCCTATGTTCAGGTCGTGACAAACTTGGTATCAGAGCAATAGGCTTTGAAGTGTCCTAGGGTGTCTGAAAGCCGCGTTAAGTTAAGTCTTTTTAATAGGTGTGAAGCGTGCCACACTTATGATGAAGAGGCTACGAGACATTTGGGCAATGTTCCCTTATTTCATGATCTATGTGATGCGTTGAAATGTCTTTGTATCCTTCTAATTTGTGCTATTTCCGATTGTAGAATCATGCCTCCTCGCAGAGTTAACAACAGAAGAAATGGAAATGGAAATGGCCACGAGGATGGCAATGGAGACGGGCATCAGTAGGCCCCACCAACCCATGGGCACCATGTAGCGAAGCCGGCTGTCCACACTGAATTCAAGGCAACCATTCAGATGCTAGCACAGGCCTTGACTGCCCAGGTCAATCAGTAGGCAGTAGCGCATGTTTCGCAAAATGGGAATGCAGTAGCAGCACGAGTTAGAGATTTCCTAAGGATGAACCCGCCAGAGTTTCTTGGGTCAAAGGTGGATGAGGATCCACATGAGTTTATTTATGAGATTTCTACTCCCTTTCACTTCATTTTTTTTTCAAAACTCACAGAATTAAGAGCTCCATTCAATGGTGAAAACAAATCCCAGGTAATAAATTGTATGGATAGGTTAAATTTCCTTATAGTTCAAGTTTGGAAATGGTTTCTTATGTTGTGAGCTTCTAATTGTCGAGTTGCTGCGTTTTTGGCTGCCAAGATGCTGCGTTTTTGGGAAGTAGGGAGGTGAAATTCTACCTCCGTATTGGTGAGAGTTGAGTACAAAATGAGGTGGTGTTTTTACTCTTTGAATTATCATGAATTACCAAGTTATGTTGGAAGCGAAATTGGAACTTATGTATTGCGTGGGTGTGTGTTGTTGCTGCGGTTTGGCAGCATGGTTGCTACATTTTTGGAACAGAATTTAGCTGCAGAGGAACCCCATATGGGCAGGGGATATACACAAGTGAAAGGTAAGTGTTCCTACTTGGTTTATCCGCTCAAATTCGCAAGCTAAAGTAAGGAAATGACA
>JACEIK010018420.1:0-10736 GCA_018107945.1 Datura stramonium | reverse complement strand
GGAGTCATGTCATGGCTCGTGAAGTTAGTTGTGGTCAAAGTGTTGAGTTAAAGGTGGAAATTTCTGGTAGACTTCACGAGTCGTGACCCACCTAACGACTCGTGAAGTCCCTCGTGAGGACTGGCAAAGTCATTTTTTCCTGCAAAGTTAGTAAGGGTGTTTTCATAATTTCTAAACTTATAAGTCCTAAATTATGTTATTTTGGGGTTGTTTTCAGTGGGATACAGGGAGTTAGTAAATGTTATCTCCTCATTCCTCTCATTTTTCTCAAGTTAAATACGTGAAAACTCAGACAGTTCTCCCAGAGCAAGAACAAGGGTTTTAGTTTCCCCTCAGATTTCTCGAGAAATTTCTTAAGAGAATCTCTTCTCTAGGTATGTGAGATTTCAACAAGGGAATTGCTCTTCCCTTGTGCCCCAAAACCCTCATAAAAACTTTATCAGTTCTAGCCCGTTTACGATCAAAGTTAAGATTGTCTATTAGTTAGATCATGAATTTCCTTCTTGATATAATTCTCGTGATTCTTGAAGGTTATTGCTAGTTAAATTTTCATGTTGATATCTCCTTCCATGAAGTATGTGTTTTAGTCCTACTCTGTAAATGTGATATGAAAGAGTTTTGCATGATTTTCCAGACACGAATATTTCTTGATTTTGGCAGTTCCCTTCTGATGCATATTTTCCATGCTATATCGTATTATGATACAGTCACAGGTTCTCAATCTCAGCATTGATAGTAGTTCCTTTCTAACAACTTCAGCAGCAGTACTGTTGGTGAGTCCTCATCTTTTGAGGACAAGAGTATCTTTTCAGTTCAGCTTTCCTTAAGTTAGATTTTAGAGTTAGCTGGGGGCTTGTCCCAGCAACTCGTCAATTCCTAGATGGCTTTCAGACAAAGTATTGTTTCAATATGTTTTGTAGTTGTTTCATAAATTTTAGTATCTTTTTAGACATTTCTTAATTTTGAGAAAGTTATTTAGTTATGTTTCTATAAACTTCTCCTTCTATTTAATTCAGTATACAGTGTGATGTTAAGCCATGGGTTATCTTGGGGTCCCTTATGGCACCAAGTACTGTGTCGCGTCTAGGGTGTATACTCGAGTCATGAGAAACATGGTATCAGAGAACTAGGTTTAGGTTATCCTAGGATGTCTGAAGGCTGCATCAAATAGAGTCCTTTTCATGGGTGTGAAGCGCGCCACACTTATGACGAAGAGGCTATGAGACGTTATTAGGAAATTTCCCTTTTGTTCATGATCTTTATCGTGCATTGAGCTAATCTCAAAAATGTCCTCCTAATCCGTACTCTACTTTTTTTAGATAACAATGCCCTCTAAAATGGAGAAACGGGAGAAGGACCAGGAACGCTAACCATCCAGTCCCACCAACTCCCGTAGCCCCTCAAGATGATCAGGGGTCCCCCGCCGAGTTTAGTGCTGCTATCCAAATACTAGCCTTGGTTGTGACTAACCAGGTGAATTAGCAGGTAATGGTGCTCATCAACACCAATGGGTCTGCAACTACGGCCAGGGTCCGAGATTTCACACGGATGAACCTCCGGTATTTCATGGCTCTAAAGTTGATGAGGACCCATAGGAGTTTTTTGATGAGGTACAGAAGATCACTCATATCATGGGTGTCGCCTCTATAGAGAGTTCCAATCTAGATGCCTACCAACTAAAAGGGGTGGCTCAAATCTGGTACAAGTAGAGGAAAGAAGGAAGGTTGAATGGAGCAGGCCCAGTAGAATGGTATGAGTTTGCTACGGATTCCTGGACAGGTACTTTCCTCAGGAGTTGAGGGAAGCTAAAGCTGCCAAATTCATGAACTTAAGGCAAAACAACATGATGATAGAGGAGTATGCGTTGGAGTTCACTCGGCTGTTGAGATATGCTCCAAAAATGGTTGTTGAGCCGAGGGCTCACATGCTCAAGTTCATTAACAGAGTTTCTAACTTGGTGCTTAAGGAATGCAGAACTGTGATGCTTATCATGGACATCGACCTCTACAGCCTCATCATTCATGCACAACAAATAGAGGTGGAGAATTTGAAAAAGATTGAGAGGGAGAACAAACGGGCGAGAACAGGCCAGTTTTAGTATAGCCAGAAAAGATCAGGAGTGGAGTACCCTCATTAGCCAGTGCCCCTTCTTTCTGGTCCTGCAAGGACCGAAAGGGTGGAGTATCAGGCTCCTAGTCCAGAGTCACTTCTCCAGCAGCCGCACATTTCTAGCCTGCCCTAAGTGTGGCAAGAATCACCCTGGGGAGTGTCGTTTAGGAAAGGAGGGTTGTTTTGGTTGTGGCCAGCTGGGTCACAGATTGAGAGATTGTCCGTCAGCAGGAGAAGGTTGTTTTGGTTGTGGCTAGCTGGGTCACAGATTAAGAGATTGTCCATCAGCAGGATGGGGGAAGACCCAGTATACTACCTCAGCAACCCTAGCAGGTCGTCCAGCTCATCAGGGCACTAGTTCAGGTATGGGTGGCGGGCAGCGCCAAAATCATTTTTATGCTTTGTCTTCTCGTTAGGATTGGGAGAACTCACCTGATGTGGTTACGGTTATGTTGTGTCTTGTCCATATTGATGTATATGCCTTGTTAGATCCAGGATCCACACTTTCCTTCATGACTCCATATATTACTGTTCAGTTTGATATTAGTCCAGAATCCCTCTTAGAACCATTCTCAGTTTCTACTCTGGTTGGTGAGTCAGTTAGAGCTAGCCGGGTATATAGAAGTTGCCCAGTCTTAGTGTTGAGTAAAGTTATCCCAGTTGATCTGGTAGAGCTAGACATGGTCGAATTTGGCCTCATTCTTGGCATGGATTGGTTACATTCCTGTTATGCCTCAGTCGACTGTAGAACTAGAGTCGTCAGGTTTTGGTTTCCTAACGAGCCAATCTTAGAATGGAAGGGTAGTGTTTCAGCATCCAAGCGTCGATTTATTTCCTACCTTAAGGCCAGGAAAATGATTTCAAAGGTTGAATCTATCACTTGGTTAGGGTTATGGATCCGGCTCAGAGACCCCGACTATTCAGTCAGTTTCAGTTGTTAGCGAATTTCCTAATGTCTTTCCCGGAGTCCCTCTCGAGCGGGAGATAGACTTTAGCATAGACCTCCTTCCAAACACCCAGCCCATCTCTATTCCTCCTAACATAATGGCTCTAGTTTAGCTTAAGGAGTTGAAAGAATAGCTAAAAGACCTTCTAGATAAGGGCTTCATCAGACCCAGTATCTCTCCATTGGGTGCTCCAATGTTGTTCATGCGAAAGAAAGATGATACAATCAGTATGTGCATCAACTATCGTCAACTAAACAAAGTTACAGTTAAGAACAGGTATCCTCTTCCTAGGATTGGCGACTTTTTTTATCAGCTTCAGGGAGCTAGTTGTTTCTCCAAGATAGACCTCATATTAGGATACCACCAGCTCAGGGTCAATGAATGTGACATTTTGAAAATAGCCTTCAAAACTCGGTATGGTCACTACGAATTCGTGGTTATGTCTTTTGGACTAACCAATGGTCCTGCAGCATTTATGGATCTGATGAATAGGATATTCAAGTTGTACCTAGACATGTTCGTCATTGTATTCATAGATGACATCTTGGTTTACTCCAGGGATGAGGAGGATCTTGCTAACCACCTGAGGATAGTGTTGCAGACTTTCAGAGACTATCAGTTGTTCACTAAATCAAATAACTGTGAATTCTGATTGAAGTTAGTGGCTTTCCTCGGTCATGTGGTCTCACGTGAGGGTATTTAGGTAGATCCTCAAAAGATAGCAGCGGTAAAAGATTGGACAAGACCCACTTCTCCATCAGATATCAGGAGTTTCTTGGGTTTAACCGGTTATTACCAATAGTTTGTAGAAGGGTTTTATTTCATTGCATCCCCTTTGACCAAACTGACTCAGAAAAAGGTGAAGTTTCAGTGGTCAAATACTTGTGAGAAGAGTTTCCAAGAGTTGAAGACTCGACTCACTACAGCTCCAATTTTGACCTTGTTAGAAGGAACAAATGGGTTCGTAGTTTATTATGATGTTTCCTAAGTTGGCCTCGATTGCGTCCTAATACAGCGGGGTAAGGTGATAGCTTATGCCTCCAGACAACTCAAGGTTCATGAGAATAACTACCCGACTCGTGATCTTGAATTGGCGGCAATGGTATTTTCTTTGAAGATATAGAGACATTACCTCTATGGGGTTCACATGGATGTTTTCACTAACCACAAGAACCTTTAGTATGTGTTCAGTCAAAAGGACTTGAACCTTCATCAGAGAAGGTGGATGGAATTATTGAAAGACAATGACATGAGTGTGTTATACCACCCAGGCAAGGCCAATGTGGTGGATGATGCCTTAAGCAAGATGTCTATGGGAAGCGTTGCTCATGTTGAAGAGGATAGAAAGGAGCTGGCAAAGGATATCCACGGGTTAGCTCGATTGGGAGTGCAGTCAGTTGATTTAGCTGAGAGAAGAGCAGAATCCTCACTGGTGGTAGAGGTTTAAGTCAAAGTAGGATGAAGACCCCATACTACTCAAATTGAAAGAAGCAATTCTAGGAAAAGAGGTGGAGGTTTTCGCTAAAGGGGGAGATGGTGTACCTTGTTACCAGGGCATATTGTGTGTTCCAGATATAGATGATTTGAAATAGAAAATACTGGCTGAAGAACACAACTCTAGGTATTCTATTCATCCAGGTGCCACTAAGATGTACCGTGACCTATGGGAAATCTATTGGTGTAATGACATGAAGAAGGACATTGCATAATTTGTAGCTAAGTGTCCGAACTGCCAACAGGTTAAGGTTGAACATTAGAGATCTGGGGGTATGCCTTAGGATATCAGTATTCTTACTTGGAACTGGGAGGAAGTAAATATGGACTTCATCATAGGTTTACCTCGTACTCACTGACAACATGATTCAATTTGGGTGGTTGTCGACTGGATGACTAAATCAACATATTTTCTATCGATTAAGACTATCGACTCAGTGAGGATTATGCTAGAATGTACATCTGGGAGTTAGTTGGACTACATGGAGTTCCCTTGTCCATCATTTAAAATAGGGATACTCAGTTCACCTCAC
Organism: Datura stramonium; assembly: GCA_018107945.1. Classification (NCBI taxonomy): domain Eukaryota; kingdom Viridiplantae; phylum Streptophyta; class Magnoliopsida; order Solanales; family Solanaceae; genus Datura; species Datura stramonium. Next base: position 5,653 of record JACEIK010018420.1, on the reverse strand, counting down.
ACTTCTGGAAATCATTTCAGAAGTGACATGGCACCCAGGTCAAACTCAGCACAGTTTTTCACTCACAGACGGATGGACAAGTTGAATGGAATATACAAACTTTGAAAGATATGTTGAGGGCTTGTGTGATTGATTTCAAGGGAAGTTGGGATGATCACTATAATACCCCAAAACTTTCCTATACCAACTCAGACTTTGCATGAAAAACTAGAAGGAACTAGGAAAAAATTTGTCTCGGGACGACTCCAACAATGAGTCATTGTCAGCACTAATGGACCGCTGATTGATTCGTTGTTTGAGATGCAAGCCTTCCACCCGGGAACCAACGAGTCATGCAACAAACTATTATGAGGAGTAACGAGTCGTTCTGCGGAGTCATTGTTGCCCAGTACAAAAATATGCCAAACACCTCCCAGAAGCAACGAGTGGAACCAACGACTAGTTGTCACCTCTAACGAGTCGTCAATCCACCTGTCGCAGGTTTTCAGGTCCAGGAAGTGTTGACCACGAGCATACTCAATGACCAGTTGGTTCTACCAATGAGTCATTGTATCGTCTGTTAGTAGGGTTCCCAAGTTTTGTTTAGAAAATCCTACTAATGACAATGAGAGGCACCAAAGACCCATTGGTTTGTCCAACGATTCATGGTCCCCACCCGTTGTCAAATTCCAGTGAGCTCTGATTCTAGGACCAAGACCAACGATAAGTCGTGGTATCAACCAACAACTCGTTGTGTGACCTGTTGGTCCTTGTTGGACAGTTTTCTAAATTTTCTTTTAGGGGTATTTTCATAACTTCCAACTATTTTAATTCCTAAACTACGTCGTTTTGGGCACGTTTTGGAGAGAATTAAAGGGGTAATTTACTAAGTCCCTTTCATTTTTCACTCAACTCTCGATCTCCAGAGCAAAGAAGTTCCTGACAATTCTCTCAGAGCAAGTTAGGGCTTTCAAGTTTTCTCCTCAAATACTCTAGATCCTTTTCAGGAAATTCGACTCTAGATATATGAGAATTCAACAAGGAAATTGGCCTTCCCTTGTGCCCCAAACTCTTATGAAATGCTTATCAGTTCTAGCCTTGAAGTTTACCGTTAGCGTTCATTTGTTAGTAAATTATGGATTTCTTCCTATTATGATTTTCATGAATAATTTGGGTTGTTGTTAGCTATACTTCTGGTCAATATCTATTTTTATGAAATTATGTGATTTTTTCCCTAGTTTCTTGAATACAGTGAATTCAGTATTTCAACATGTTCTAAATATAAGTGTTGCTTGATTATGTTGTTCTTGAAATTACCAGGATAGTATAGTTGCTTGATCAAGAGTAGAATTATTGATTGTTTAGTCTCAGTTAATACTCAGAAAATTCTAGTTTCTTATATAAATGCCATCTGATTAGTTTGACTATAATCAGTCTCTTGAGGTGTCAGTAACACCTCCCAGTCCCAGTTTTCAATTATCAGTTATTAGTTTGTTCTTTAGACAGTCACGCCGTTTCCAAATAAGCAACTCTGACCAGTCTTAGAACCAGTAATTTCAGTTATCAGTTTGTTCTTCAGACGGTTACGACGCTTTCAGATAAGAAGCTCTAGCCGGTCTTAGAACACCAGTTTACCATTAACCGGTCTAATAGACTCTCAAGGTACTTCCAGATAAGTATTCCTGACTTAGTCTAGGACCCCAGCTTTGAGCTATCAGCTTAGTAGTCAAGTTAGGACTATCCAGTGGGAGTAGTACTTAGCATCGAGGGGATCAGGGTTCTAGCGCACCCAGGTTCCAAGAACTACATTGCCACCATAGGTTATTGGCCTGGCAGGCCCCAGCTTTGTGATCATCTAGCCAACCACTATACCCTGGAAAGGTATAGTGGGCTTTCTCCAATAGGGTGTATACATCGGACTCCATGTTTAGCTCACGTGGTTATATGTCGGTTATAGACTCTCCCACTTGTCAGTTTAGTTCAGTTTAGTTCAGTTTAGTTCAGTTTAGTTCAGTTTAGTTCAGTTTAGTTCAGTTTAGTTTAGTTTAGTTCAGTTCAGCTCAGTTTACCTCATTTTAGGCACTCAGTTCCAGGACATGTTATTGACCACAAGTCAGGGTCATTATTGGTCATATAAGTTATAACTCAGTTTATCAGTATTCAGTATTAGTTAGTCATTTCATGTTATTTCAGCTCAGTTGTTTATTTTCAATGATTATTGTATATCTCACTTACTCATTACATTCAAAGTACTGACACATACTTTCTATGTTGTATCGTATTATGATACAGGCACAGGTTCTCAGTCCCAGCATCGTTAGTAGTTTCTCTCGGCAATTTCAACTACAGCAATCCATTTGGTGAGTCCTCATCTTCTGAGGACGTTATTTGTTTTTCAATTAGTTTCTTTTCAGTCAAACTTTAGAGTTAGCTGGGGGCTTGTCCTAGAAACTCATCAGCTAGTAGTGGCTTTCAGACACAGTTGTGTAGTATTATTTCCAGTGATGTTTTACACTTTCGGTAGTATTGATTTATAAATATTTCTTTTAAAGCTTCCACTTATTTTTACTTAGTATACCAGTGCAAATGTTAGACCATGGGCTAGCTTGGGGTCTCTTGTGGCATCAAGTACCGTGTGGGGTCACTTGTGACACCAAGTGTCGTGTCTCGACCAGAGTGTAGACTTGGGTAGTGATAAACTTGGTATCAAAGCCCAAGGTTTAGAGTATCCTAGGATGTCTGAAAGTCGCATCAAGTAGAGTACTTTTCATGGGTATGAAGCACACCACACTTATGATGGGGAGGCTACGAGACGTTATTAGGAAAACTCTCTTTTGTTCATAATTCTTATCGTGCGTTGAAGTTTAATCCCAGAAGTGCCCTCCTAACAAGTGCTCTATTCATTTCAGTGAAGATATTCATCCAAGACGAGGAAATGGAAGGAGGGATGGCAACGCTAGCCGACCTGTCCCACAAGCTCCAGCAGTCCCTCAGGATGACCTAGTGTCCTCAGTAGAATTCCGAGCGGCGATCCAGCTGCTGGCTCAAATGATGACTAATCAAGTGAACCAGCAGATGGTTCCAGTGAATAGAAATGGGTCTAAAGTAGCGGCTAGGGTTCGGGGCTTCACCCGAATGAACCCTCCAACTTTCCATGGATCCAAGGTTAGAGAGAACCCGCAAGAGTTTGTAGCTTAGATCACCTGAATTATAGGTGTTAGTTTCGTAGAGAGTGCTGATCTGGCTGCCTACCAGTTGAAAGGGGTGGCTCAAATTCGGTACGACCAATGGAAGGATGGGAGGTCAGTAGCAGCAGGGCCAGTAGAGTGGGAAGAGCTCATGTTACACCCCGTAAAAACGTTAACATTTGGTAGTCGTATATATGAGTTATGGTAAGTAAGAAGGGTTTGTCGCATGTAGAGAAGCCTCAAAAGTCGGGTCGAGCGAGGCTAGGCTGCAATGGCTAGCATTACGTGCCAACACACTGGCGCCTTGGGCAGCGCGGCGTGCCAGCCCCATTGGCGCATTGAGGGGTGCGACACGGGGCATGGTATGGCGCGATGGACGACGTGGGGCATCCCCATGCCACCACCCTAGTATGTATATAAGTCCCTCGCTTAAAAGTTTTTAAATCATTTTCCAATCCATATTCGGCCAGTGAAGGAGAGAAATGAAGAATTCAATAAAATTTCATCCGATTATGCTATCAAACGCCGTCCAAATTCAAATTAACTTCGGGTATGGAGTTCTAAGCCCGTAGGGAGCATCACTACCGAGTTATTTTTGCGAAATTCTCCCAGCAAATTGTAGCCTTACCAAGCAAAAGTTGTCAGAATTACTCCAAACTAATTTGTATACGATCGCAAGCTTCAAGTAAGCATTTCTCCCTTCTGAACTCTCAGGAAATTATACGTTTTTGGTCATATTTCGTTAAGCTGAAGTATAGTTAGTATTAGTATTAAAAGTTATCATTTTCATTGAATTTAGTACTGAAACTAGTCTCGTTTCCCAGTAATACGATTGCAATTGGAAAGGGCTATTGAATATGAATTGAAACTCATCAGTTAATCAGAAATCGTCAATACAGGTATGTAAGGCTCTCCTTTCGATAAGTTACGTTCGTCGTAAAGTTAATACGACTTGTGTATCTATAATATTTCAGTGTAAACTTATTTTGGCCAGTTGTTATGAACTAGGTTGAGACAATAGCAATAAACTAGTAACCCTTGTCAGAGTTAACCCTAGCTAGATAGGTTCTGCTTTCGACGTAAGGTTGTCAGGCGTTGTTTCATAATGAGTTCTATTAAACCGAGGCAGCGAGGGCCATATTGATTCCTATTAGACTGAGGTCGCGAGGTCCATATTGAGTTCTATTTACTGAGGCTATGAGGGCCATTTGAGTTCCATTTATTGAGGTCGCGAGGGCCATACAGAGTTCTATTTAATAAGGCCGCGAGGGCCATTTGAGTTCCATTTATTGAGGCCGCGAGGGCCAACAAAGTTTCATTTATTGAGGCCGCGAGAGCTGTATTGAGTTCAATCAGATTGAGTCCACGAGGGCTGTAATGAGTTTCACTAGACTAAGGCCGCGAGGGCCATCCCGAGTTACAGTGTACACACCATCCTTAGTACTCAGGTAGTAGGAGTGGACTTTGTTTGTACTTGCCGGGGCTTATGGGGGCCCATGTAGGTTATTTTGTATTGTTTATACCTTCCAGGCTTATGGGGGGCTGGTTAGGTTCTTGTTTGCTTATATAGACTTGTTGTTTAGATAATTCAGAGAGTGAAGGTATTCAGGTTAAATTCTTACTCGCTTCCTTTAATTACTACAGTTTTACCAGCTTTCAGTCAGTTATTATCTTTTTGCCTTGCATATTCGGTACATGTTGTATCGACACCCACTTGGGGCGCTGCATTACTTGCCTGCAGGTACGGATAAACACGGTTTGGGACGTTCCTAGCCTCCAGATGAAGTCAGTAGTTTATTCAACTCCTTCCCTCCGGAGTTGAAAGTCAGTAGAGGTTTGTACTTTTGATGTATAATTTATGGGTAGGTCGGGCCCTGTCTCGACCATTATATCACTCCTAGAGGCTTGCAGACTGTTGAACATTTTCTGTGGTTAGTTTTTGTTAGTCGTGTGGGGCTCGTGTATTTTGTTTAGCTGTTAGTTGGAGGCCTTGTAGACCGTAGCATAGTTTAGTGCCTGATTTACTTTTCAGTTATAACTAGACAACATGGTGGCCTTGTCGGCCCCCATAGGATCCCTGCTATTGCGTTGTTGTGGTCAGCTGTCTTCTTTTACAGGTGGCCTTGTCAGCCAAAGGTTGTACTTATATCCGAGATATAGCTCATTCGCTTCTTTAAATAAGTGTTGATGTCATCCAAATTACACCTCGCAATTGAGATATAAGCGGTCGATTGTCAAATATAGAACCCAACAAAGGTTGAAGTCGATCCCACAGGGAATATGGTAAGAACTTAAGTTAATGTGAATAACTGTTACTATTGAGTTACTTATTTTTGAAGGGGGGAAAATATAGAATAATAGACAAAAGTAAAATTACTGAATGTTGAGATCAAATTCGGTTTGTATTCAATTAACGACTTGACTAGGATTGTGTTCCCCAAGATTTCATAACCACAAGGCTTATACACTAGTGATCTATTCCGGTG